>CAUYRH010158026.1:0-87829 GCA_963574655.1 Perodicticus potto | reverse complement strand
GGGTGTATCAGTCAGGATTGAGCTAAAACAGTGTCACAGTCACCAAAGAGACCTTTATATAAGCGCCCGCCACAACGCCTGGCCATTTTTTGGTTGCAGCCGTCATTGTTGTTTGGCGGGCCCGGGCTGGATTCGAACCCGCCAGCTCAGGTGTACGTGGCTGGTGCCTTAGCCCGTTGAGCCACAGGCGCTGAGCCGATAGATGACATTTTCTATATGCAGCTTCCACAATCGTGACTGCAGGGCTTAAGTATGGAGATTTTGGTATATCCGGGGTCCTGGAACTAAATGCCACATATACCAAGAGATAACTGTACATATGATGCATATTTTCCTTACCCATTCTTTCATAACAGACTCTCAGTTGTTTCCACATATTGGCTATTGTGAATGATGCTGAAATGAACATGGGAGTGCAGCTCTCTCTCAAAGATACTAATTTCATCCCCTACGGCTATATATCCAGCAGTGGGATTGCTGGATCATATGGTCATCCCATTTTTCATTTTTGAGGAATCTCTACACTATTTTTCATAATGGCCACTTCAATTTATATTCCCAGTATGTACAGTGTTCCCTTTACTCTGCATCCATGCCAAGGCTTGTTTTCTCTCACTTTTTTTTTTCTTTTTTGAGACAGAGCCTCAAGCTGTCACCCTGGATACAGTGCTGTGACATCACAGCAATCTCCAATTCCTAGGCTCAAGCGAGTCTCTTGCCTCCGCCTCCCAAGTAGCTGGGATTACAGGTGCCCACCACAATGCCCGGCCATGTTTTGGTTGCAGCCATCATTGTTGTTTGGCGGGCCCAGGCTGGATTCGAACCCACCAGGTGTACATGGCTGGCGCCTTAGCCCGTTGAGCCACAGGCGCCGAGCCCTTCTCTCACTTTTTTATAGACATCCTAACAAGCATGAGGTGATAGCTCATTTTAGTTCTGAATTGCATGTCCCTAATGATTACCAATATTGATAGCATCTTTTCATACACCATGTGGCCAATTGTACGTCTTCTTTGAAAAAATGTCCATTTAAGTCCTCCACACATTTTAAAACTGATTTTTTTAATTCTTTTGCTCTTGAGTTGTATGACTTCTTTTTATATGCTGGATATAAACTCTTTATCAGATCTAAGGTTTGGAAATATAGTAGAACCTCCATAGCTGACCTCTTAAGTTGACCTAATTTTCATTAACTGGACATGCCCCACATGTACATATTACTACAGCAGGCCTACTTCCTTATGTTAACTACCTCTGTATGTGGACTAGTTTGTTGCAGTCCCCTGAGTGATCAACTTACAGAAGTTCTACTGTGTTTTCTCCTATTCCATAGGCGGCCTTTTCATTTTGTTTCCTTTGCTATACAGAAGTTTTTTAGATTGATGCAATCGCTTTCATTTATCTTTGATTTTGTCTGGGCTTCGAGTGTCACATTCATAAAAATCACTGCCAACACCAATGTCAACGAGCTTTCTCCCTATGTTTTCCTCTAGAAGTTTTACAATTTTAGGTTTTACATTTAAGCCTTTACTCCATTTCTAGTTAATATCATGTGTGGTACAGGAATCCAACTTCCTTCTTTCGCATGTGGATATACAGTTTTCCCAACGCTATTTATTTAATGAAGAGACAATTCTTTCCCCATTGTGTGCTTGGTGCCCTTATCCTTAAAGACTAGATGACAGGGTAAATCTATGTATGCATACTACTGGGCTCTTTATTCTATCCCATTGGTCTATGCGTGTTTTTATACTGGTATCAAACACTCTGACTACTATAGCTGCATAATACAGTTTGAAACATATTTGTGGCTCATACATGTAATCCTAGCTCTTTAGGAGGCTAGGGTGAAAGGACTACTTAAGGCCAAGAGTTTAAGAACAGTCCAAGCAAGAGTGAGAACCAACACCCCGTCTCTACAAAAAGTGCAAAGATTAGGTCAGCATGGTGGTGCACATCCATAGTCCCATCTACTAGGGAGGCTGAGGTGGGAGGATTGCTTGAGTCCAGGTGTTTGAGGCTGCAGTGAGCTATAATGACACCACTGTACTCTAGCCCAAGTGACAGAGTAAGACCCTAATCTCAACAAACAAAAAAGACTCAAACTTCTAATGTTAACTGCATTAGCAACCTGGAAAACAATGATTTACAACCTGCTCTATCTGTAGATTTTGTGTGTATATGTTAATACAGGCATCATCTGATCACTCCTAAAGCCACTGATGTATTTCTGAAGGGTACTTTTCTAAGACAGAAACAATTTAAACAGAGTACAGGACAGCACAATTATTTCCTTTCCTTTGCTCAACTTTCACATTAAATACAATCCACACTTAGAATATTCTTTAAATTTTTTTTTCAACTTTTTTTTTTTTTTTGGTAGAGACAGAGTCTCACTTTATCACCCTCAGTAGAGTGCCATGGTGTCACACAGCTCACAGCAACCTCCAACTCCTGGGCTGAGGCGATTCTCTTGCCTCAGCCTCCCAAGTAGCTGGGACTACAGGCGCCCACCACAACACCCGGCTATTTTTCTGTTCAGCAGTTCGGCCGAGGCCGGGTTTGAACCCGCCACCTTCGGTATATGGGGCCGGCACCCTACTCAATGAGCCACAGGTGCCGCCCTAAATTTTTTTATATTTGGCCAGGCACAGTAGCTCACACCTTTAATCTTAGCAGTCTGGGAGGCCGAAGAAGGTGGATTGCCTGACATCAGGAGTTCAATCAAGATCAGCCAGAGCAAGCCCTCATCTCTAAAAATAGCCAAGCACTGTGGCAGGTGCCTGTAGTCCAGCTACTCGGGAGGCTGAGGCAACAGGCTCACTTGAGCCCAAGAGTACGAGGTTGCTATGAGCTATGATGCCACAGCACTCTACCAAGGGTAACAAAGTGTGACTCTGTCCCAAATAACTAACTTTTTTTTTTAGATTCCTAGGTATAAAGCTAGTTACTTAACAATACTGAGCAAAAACAATGATTACATAGGATCAATTTTTTTCTGTTTTATAGGCAAAAATTACATTTCCACATGAGTGTTGGGTTAGTTAACTCAAGCTAGTGGCTAAGACATGATGCTATAATCAAGCTAAATTAGGGCAGTGCCTCTGGCTCAGTGAAGGGCGCCGGCCCCATATACCAAGGGTGGTAGGTTCAAACCTGGCCCCAGCCAAACTGCAAAAAAAAAAAAAAAAAATTAAATAAAGCTAAATTAACCATCTGAACACTGTTCCTGTCAATTAACTTTTATCTATTGCTGGGTCACAGGCAGCATCAAAACCCCTGCTGGTCAGAGCTTTATTCGCAAGGAAAGCCAGCCAAATGTATAGCTGGATCAGCACTAACCCACTATCACTATATTCTGTTTCAACTTTACAACAAATCATGTAAGAGCTATCATCCAGGGAGAGTACAGCAATAACATCCACTAGATACTAAAAAAAATAATAATCTAAGAGATAAAAGGGTGAAATCTACTTCAGATGCTAAGTTGAGGAAAAAAGATACTTTTAAATTCTTTTTTTTTTTTTTTGGTAGTGACATTATCGCCCTTGGCAGAGTACCATGGCATCACAGTTCACAGCAACCTCCAACTCCTGGGCTTAGGCGATTCTCTTGCCTCAGCCTCCCGAGTACCTGGGACTACATGCACCCACCACAATACCTGGCTATTTTTTGTTGTTGTTGTTGCAGTTTGGCCAGGGTTGGGTTTGAACCCGCCACCCTTGGTACATGGGGCCGGTACCCTACCGACTGAGCCACAGGCGCCGCCCTAAATCCCTTTCTTAATTTCTTTTTTTTCTTTTTTTTTAAACAGAGTCTCACTTTGTCACCTTCCATAGAGTGTCATGGCATCACAGCACACAGCAACCTCAAATTCTGGGGCTTAAGCAATTCTCTTGCCTCAGCCTCCCTAGTAGCTGGGACTACAGGTACCCGCCACAATGCCCAGCTATTTTTGTCGTTGTCATTGTTGGTTAGCAGGCCCGGGCCAGGTTCCAACCCACCAGCCCCAGTGCATGTGGCCGGTGCCCTAACCACTGAGTTATGGGACAAAATCTCACTTTGTAGCCCTTGGTAGAGTGCCATGGCATCACAGCTCACAGCAACCTCAAACTCTTGGGCTCAAGTGAGCCCGGTGCCTCAGCCTCCTGAGGAGATAGGACCATAGGCACCCACCACAAGACCCAGCTATTTTTAGAGACAAGGGCTCACTCTGACTCAGGCTGGTCTCAAACCTGTGGGCTCAGGCAAGCCACCCGCTTAGCCTCCCAAAGTGCTAGGAGTATAGGCGTGAGCCACGGTGCCCAGCCAAATCCATTTCTAGTAAATCAGCTGTTCTCAACCTGTGGGTCGTGATCCCTTTGGGGGGTTTCTTGCATATTAGATATTTACATTACGATTCATAACAGTAGCAAAATTACAGTTATGACGTAGCAACGAAAATAATTTTATGGTTGGGGATCATCACAACATGTGGAACTGCATTAGAAAGGTTGAGAACCACCGTATTAAATCCATATTTATGCTTTAAATTTTAAAATGCTACCACACTAAATTTTGAGTCTCAGTGCTAAAACAGATACTGATGACATGAACATTCTTCCCTTTTCAGCTGGATGAAATGGATAAAACATAAAAAAGACAATTGTTGATCCCTTTAACCTCTCAACTTCAATAATCCATGTATTTTTACCATTATGTAGCAACAGTAATCTAAGAGGAACTCGTATCTTCAAATAAAAATAAAAATTATCTTCCAAAAACATCTAGTTTTTACTACTAACTGCAATAACTGCAATCCAATCACTTTCGACCCTCGATTTCTCTTCTGACCTGCAACTGTTGCCCATAATACGCTGCATAAGGCATTGGAATTATAACTTAAATCTTTTAGATTTTACATCTCCTAGAAATTGTGAATTCCCTCAGGATACCAATGCTTACCCTCCTCCTTCCCACCAGCAGTCCACTACAGAGTATAAATTAATTCCGTGGCATTAATTGCTTAAACATCAGCCTCTCCTACTACCATTAGCCCTTGACACACACAGTTCTGGGCTACAAAATACTTTCAGATACATTTAGTAACAAAATGAGAAAATAAACCTTTGAATCTTTCCTACTCAGTATTAGCAAAGTACCCTACAAGTATGGCCATTTGTATTTTATGCTCATTAATCTTTGACCACATTCCTTTCCTGCTAGCCATACCTAACTGCCTCTTTGGAGGGAAAAGTCTGAATTATGTCTAATGAACCATATGGCCCCTATGAAACTTACGAACCTATGAATATGTTCCAATAGAGCTGGTATTAAGGAGGATGCCTGGAGAGATAGGTAAGGGAAGAAAGAAAAAAAAAAAAAAAAGACTGAAGAAACAACGTAACATACTGCTTCCATTTCCACCCTTATCCCAAGAGAATTTAAATGGGAAAGAAAAAAATAAAAAGTTAGATGCTGGATTTGCAAACTGTGCCTTTTAACCTGCAATCCTTTCATATAATTTTTGAAGAAGGATTTTTCTTAATCCACAGAATTTTTAGCTTCATCCAGGAGCAGCTGAATCTTTTCTCACCCAACATTCACCCGCCCGCCCACACACACACACACACACTCACAACACCCCCCCACCCCCCCAATACCACTAGCTCCCTGTGCCCAAACCAACCATCACGGGAAAAAATTAAACCATGAGGTTCATTTTCCTAATTCTCTCAAAAAATCAGTTACACTTCTTTTCCCACAGGAAAACTGTTCTATCACGCAGCTTCTTATCCTCCATAAGGAGACAACGGCATTAACTTCCAACAAGAGATAACTGCTTTTCCACCGCACCCCCTTTAAAAAAGATGTTTGAGGCATTCACAAGAATAGAAAACAGAAGCACTTCACTTTACGGTAACATAGCCCCTCAAATAGCCTCCAGAATCTGGGGGATGGGGTAATGCATCAGTTCCCCCACACACTCCCCCACCGTAAGAGGAAGCAAGATTCCGTCAAATAGAAAACGCTTCTCTCCGCCTCCTCCGCCATCCCGCACACCCGCCCCGCACGAGCGCGGGGGCGGCCGAGAACCGGAGAAGCGAGGCGGCGGGACGCGAAACACGCACCCAGCCGGAGACTGGTTCACGGTTTATAAAAATGTTTTAAATGATTTCCTCCAGCCCCTGGATCCCCACCCATTCACCGGTCCCAACCCTTACCCTGCTCCCCACGCCCCTCCCGACCCGGGACTCGGCCGGGCCGCGGCGTCCCAGCGGCGGCCTCGGCCCCGCGCGCCCTACTCCCCCAGGCGTGAGGCCCCCGGCTCGGGATCTCCCGTCCCGCGCGCCTCCCACCACGCCGAGACCCGAAGCGCCCGAGCCAGGGAATGCGTCGCACCTGAATGTAGTTGTTCTCGCAGTAATCGGCCACCCGTTCCAGATTCGTGTAGCTGTCGAAGAGGGCCCGGCGGCCCCCCGGGATTTCCTCTTCCAGCAGCATCTGCAGCTCCGCCATCTTCACATCCTCCACCTCCTCCTCATATAGCCCGCAGATGTAGCGGCGGCAGCAACGTTAGGGAAACCCAAGACCGGGAGAGGAGGAGCCGCGGAGACGGCGGCGGTAACTCGGGAGGAGCGAGAAACAGCCCCAGCGCGCCACAGGGGAGGGGGCGACAGGGGCGGGGCGCGAGCCGACGGACTGCGAGGACGGTCACCGCGGCGACGGCCAGCCGGGCGCGCGCACGCGCGCTCCCCTTCCTCCGCCTCCAGCGCCCGAAAAAGATTCCCACCCTCGCCCGCGCCGCCCGCCCCTCCCCCACTTCCGGCGTCTCCTAGCGACGGCGGGGGTTGGGGCCGGGATGCGCGCGGGATTCGGTCGCGCAGTTAACCCTTCGGCCACCTCTGGTCGCGCGGCTTGGGAAGTACCCCCTGCCCGCCTTTGTTAGCCCGGCGGGAACGCGCTGGCCTCCTTGACTCACCTGGGCGCCAGCCCCACCCTGGGGCCGAACCCGTTGTGGGAGTACATCGTCCTGAGAAATTTCTGAGGCCTTTCTCCACTCCTGAATGGAGGCTGAAGGAGATCACTGCCTCGACTCTTGGGACTATCCTCTGAGAAAGATCACACCTCACCAGGGCAGGGATAATGCTCACAAAGCTTCCATGTAGCTTTAAGTGCCACCTGACTTCATTTTTCTCATCTTTGACCTCATCCTCTTTGTTACAAAGAGTTTCTGAATCCCAAATGTCCTGCATTTCTGCTTTTTTCATTTGCCCACCAAAGCTGCTTTCCCTGACAGAATTACCCCGTTTGTTCTGATTTGCCCACTTTCCTAGGCCTCAGCTTTTTGTGCTTGCCATTTGCATGATTTGCCTCCTCACAACCTTTTCTGACACTTTCTGGTTCTGTCAACTTCTCTATCTTTTCTAAAAGATTCAGTATTTAAAACTTTGAATCGAGGCGGAGCCTGTGGCTCATTGAGTAGGGCGCCGGCCCCATATACAGTACGTGGCGGGTTCAAACCCGGCCTCGGCCAAACTGCAACAAAAAAATAGCTGGGCGTTGTGGCGGGCGCCTGTAGTCCCAGCTACTCGGGAGGCTGAGGCAGGAGAATCGCCTAAGCCCAGGAGTTGGAGGCTGCTGTGAGCTGTGACCCCCTGGCACTCTACCAAGAGTGACAAAGTGAGACTCCGTCTCTAAATTTAAAAAAAAAAATTAAAATTAAAACTTTGAATCAGTTTTGCTAGTACAGATTTCCTTTTTCATAGGGATGGTGCATAGAGAAAAATTTGTGAAAACACTTTGAAAACTGTTAAATACTACCAAAAAATTAAGCTATATAATTTTGACCTTGCGAGCTTTAAATCTATTCTTACTCTCCGGGTATTGTATCTTTTTTTTTAAACTTGACTACCCCACACACCGTAATCTTGAAAAGCTAAAACTTCTGACTACTGCTGAGATACTAAGCTATTATGTTTATTTGTACTGTGGAAAAAGTCAAGGTTGACTCCAGGCAGTACCACAGACATGTGTAGTTTAGAGCAAGATCCATTGTTTTAACTATTTTTTATTTATATGTATTTATTTTTTTTGAGACCAGGGTCTCTGTGTCTCCCGGTTAGAGTGCAGTGGCCGCATCATAGGTTGCTGCAACCTCAAAATACTGGCCTCAAGCAATCTCCTGCCTTGGCCTCCCAAAGTGCTAGCATCGCAGGCATGAGTCACCACTACACCTGGCCCATTGTGTCAACTCTTGTTCTTACGTTGGTGATCTCTTTGCCCAATACAGTGAATTTTGTTCTTTTTTTTCCTTTTCTTTTTTTAGAATTTGAGGAAACTATAGTTAATCATCCTAATAGCATTCCATTACGAATTTCTGGAGCAAACCCTAATGTTATATTGACTTTTTGATATATACATTTGTAAAACATACGAGTTTTCATTGTAGAACCCAAATTAAAGGATATTGAAAATATTGGTCTAGTCCAACTAGCTTTATTCTTAGCCACTTTAAACATCTTCTGTATAAGTGATTCTTAAAAGTGAGGAGCTTGTTAAAAATGAAAGTTGCGAGAGCATATCCTAGATATTCCTTACATTGAGAGAAGTGATGGAATGGTGAAGTATTTACTTAAATGACACATTTACTTTGCTTCAGGTAATGAGACATGTGAATAATTAAGTGAATAAAACACATATTGGATCAAACAAACTTTTCTTTCAGACTGAATTTCAATGGATAAAAAAAAATTCTGTTGAACTTTAAGAAGCCCTCCAGGTGGGTTAAATGATAGATTCTTCCCCCAATATGCTTATTCCCAGCTAGCCTTTTTTCAAATACTGTTTAGCAGTTAGCACAACAATCAGATTTCCCTGAATGATGGTTCATCATTCTAGAAGTTCTAAGTACAGTTCTCTAATTTGTGATAGCTTCTTTGGACCTTAGTGTCGTAGGTTAAATTCAGGGAGTGTGGGTTGGAACCACCTGGAGGCCATACTAAAACAGAGGATGGGTCCCACCCAGAGTTTCTAATTCTCTTCATCAGGTTTCCAGGTGATGCCTATGAAACTGCTCTATCTCTGAAAGTGTATAACAACTGGGAATCTACATCAAGACAGGCACGTTTAACACACAGCAAAACCTAAAGATCCACTTGGCTGTCACCAAGATTGGTTGGTTAAGCAAAAAAGAAAACAACTACAGAATTTACAAAAGGGTATATAGAATCAAGGATGGAATTTTGTGTACCTCATGAAAATCTTCCACTAATTACCCATACTTGTTTAAGTTGATGAAGGTAATTGAAATCTATTCATTTTCACAGTTTTTCAGATGAACTGGTATGATATAATAGGAACATTTTCTTTTTTAACTTTTTTTGAGACAGAGTCTCATTCCGTTGCCCTCGGTAGAGTGCCATGGCGTCACAGCTCACAGAAACCTCCAACTCTTGGGCTGAAAGCGATTCACTTGCCTCAGCCTCCCGAGTAGCTGGGCGCCTGCCACAGCGCATGGCTATTTTTTGCTGGAGTTGCCACCGCTGTTTTAGCTGGCCAGGGCCAGGTTTGAACCCCTTACCCTTGTTATATGGGGCTGGCGCCCTACCTCCTGAGCCACAGGGGCCACCCCAAAATAGGAACATATTTTAAATCCTCAGATAACAAATTGTAATAGTGGTACACATTTTGTGTGAACTTTTCCATATAGACGTGAATAAGCAAACTCATTACCTCGAAGAAAAATGCCTTATTTCAAGAACTCTATTATAAGATTTTTTGAAGTATATTTATCTAATATACTCATTTATAAAGTTATGGAGTCATAATCTATCTTGAAACAATCTTAAATTTATTGCAGAGTTTTAAAATTATTAGCCTAGAAAGCAGCGCCTATAGCTCAAAGGAGTAGGGCACTGGCCCTATATGCTGGAGGTGGTGGGTTCAAACCCAGCCCTGGCCAAAAACTGCAAAAAAAAGAAAAAAAAAATTATTAGCCTAGGGCAGCGCCTGTGGCTCAGTCAGTAGGGCGCCAGCCCCATATACCGAGGGTGGCAGGTTCAAACCCAGCCCCAGCCGAACTGCAACAAAAAAATAGCCAGGCATTGTGGTGGGCCCCTGTGGTCCCAGCTTCTCAGGAGGCTGAGGCAAGAGAATCGCCTAAGGCCAGGAGTTGGAGGTTGCTGTGAGCTGTGTGATGCCACGGCACTCTACTGAGGGCAATAAAGTGAGACTCTGTCTCTACAAAAAAATAAACAAAATAAAATAAAATAAAACAAAATTATTAGCCTATAATCCTATTATAGCACTTGGGGAAACTGAAGCTGGAGGATCGCTTGAACTCAGGAGTTCCAGACCAGCCTGCCTGAGCAAGAGCTACACACACCCTTCTCCCTGCCCCCACAAAAATATTAGCTGGGCTTTGTGGCAAGCACCCATAGACCTAGCTACTCAGGAGGCCAGGAATCAGTTGAATTTAAGAGTTTGAGGTTGCTGTACTATTAGCCCCTTCTAAGTTTAATGGAGGCCTTTTTTTTTTTTGAGACAGAGTCTCAAGCTGTTGCCCTAGGTAGAGTGCCATGGTCTCACAGCTCACAGCAACCTCTAACTCTTGGGCTTATGCGATTCTCTTACCTTAGCCTCCCAAGTTGCTGGGACTCTAGGCATCCGCCAGAATGCCCAGCTATTATTTGGTTATAGTTGCCATTGTTGTTTGGCAGGTCTGGGCTGGATTTGAACTACCAGCCTCAGTGTATGTGGCTGGCACCTTAGCCGCTTGAGCTATAGGCACCAAGCCATCATGTAAGGCCTTTAAAAACAGTTATTTCTAGGCTTATGCCTAGAAAGGATGAGATGAGGATTACTTGAGGTCATCTGTTTGAGACCAGCCTGAGCTAGGAGGAGACCCTGTCTCTAAAAAAGATAGAAAAATTAGCCAGGCATAGTGGTGCTCTCCCATAGATGCAGCTACTTGGGAAACTGAGGCAGGAGGATTGTTTGAGCCCAGGAGTTTGAGGTTCCTGTGAGCCATGATTAAAACCACTGTACTCTAGCGCAGGAGAAAGAGCAAAACACTGTCTCTTAAAAATAAAAGTTCTGTATGTGAGTTAATAGATCCTGCTTAACTCATATAGCTATCCTCTTGCACTAATCACAAACCCATCTCCTATGTAAGAACAACTTGCTGCTCAATTCAGGCTTAAAATGGGACAAATAAAAATCAAATTACAAGGCAGCGCCTGTGGCTCATCGAGTAGGGTGCCGGCCCCATAAAACCCAGCCTCGGCCGAACTGCAAAAACAGAAAAATAGCTGGGCGTTGTGACGGACGCCTGTAGCCCAGGAGTTGGAGGTTACTATGAGCTGTGTGATGTCACTGCACTCTACTGAGGGCAATAAAGTGAGACTCTGTCTCTACAAAAAAAAAAAAAAAAATCAAATTTCAGCCAGACACTGTGACTCAACGCCTATAATCCCAGCACTCTGGGAGACCAAGGTGGGTGGATTGCCTAAGCTCACGAGTTTGAGACCAGCCTGAGCTAGAGTGAGACCCCCCCCATCTCTAAAAATAGCTGGGTGTTGTGGCGGACACCTATAGCTCCAGCTACTCAGGAGGCTGAGGCAAGAGGATAACTTGAGCCCAAGGTTGCTGTGAGCTATGATGTCAGAGCACTCTACCTGGGGCGACAAAGTGAAACTCTTGTCTCAAAAAAAAAAAAAAAATCAAATTATAATATAATCATTGTATACTGAGTGACTTCCCTCATATCCTGGAAACTTAAAATGTTTATTCATCAAATAAATTTAGGGGAGATCTATTATGGGGAAAGGACTAGGGAAGCAATGCTGAAGGCAGATACTAGTTTGAAAAAAAATCAATCTAGGTAAGATACAATGGTGCAGAGAAGGAAGATGGAGTAATGAATATTTATGAGGTAAAATTAATGGGAGCTGGTGAATGATTGAATATAGAAGCTAATGAAAGAGAAGTGTCAAATCTGGTGGTAAGGCTACTGCCTTTGGCAGTTGGGTAGTTAGGTAGTGGTGTCTTTCACATGTAAATTACACAGTATTTCACACACCTATAAAACCCTGCAATTTACATTCATTCTCTGTATGTGTTGATCATTGTTATCAATAGCACTAGCATAAAGGACACTATATTGGGGTCTGTGTTTCTATTATTCTACTCTTAGTAAGTTATTTAATTTTTTTTTTTTTTTTTTTGTGACAGAATCTTAAAATGTCGCCTTCAGTAAATTGGTGTGGCATCACAGCTCACAACAACCTCAAACTCCTGGGCTTAAGCAATTCTCTTGCCTCAGCCTCCCAATTAGCTGGGACTACAAGCACCTGCCACAATGCCTGGCTATTTTTTGTTGAAGTTGTCATCATTGTTGTTTAGCTGGCCTAAGACTGGGTTTGAACCCGCTACAGGCGCCGAGACAATTTTTTTTTTTGAGACAGAGTCTCAGTTTGTCACCCTCAGTAGAGTGCTGTGGCATCCTAGCTCACAGTAACCTCAATAAGTTATTTAATTAAATGCAATCCATAAATAGTGTATCATTTTTTGCCCCCTCAATAAAGTCTTTAACAACTACAGAGAAGAGGGGGAAAATGAGAGTAATAATGTGTATTCAATGCCTACTATAGGCCAGGCATTCATTCAGCATTTCATATAAATTAATCCCCATGATAAATACTACAAAGCAGGGTGTCTTTTTTGCAATTTTTGGCCAGGGCTGGGTTTGAACCCACCACCTCCAGCATATGGGGCCAGTGCCCTACTCTTTTGAGCCACAGGTGCCACCATGCAAAGCAGGTTTTATTTATCCCCCTTTGTACACACAAGCCAAAGGTTATAGAAATGAACTTACGGAATATACTTGGAAATCACATAAGGTTAGCAACTACGAATGGCTTTGATTTTTTTAATGTTTTTCTTTTCCATTATACTATACTATATCACACTACTGTTTAACTTTGTAAACACAGTACTTGGCACATGGACTTAATTTTGCCCACTGAACACTCTTTGTTTAAAAAAAAGATCAATGCCTTTTCAATTAAACAACTCTTTGATACTTAAAGGCATTTATTAAGAGCAGGGTTTTCTTCCTTCTCAAGGCTAACAACAGCCAATTTTTCCATAGTTCTTCATCATATATTTCATAGATTTATGAAATGTACAAGTTATAGGGTATCATAGAATTACCTAGGCCTTACCCCAATATGGTTTGTTGTTGTTCTTGTTGTTGTTATCGGGTTTTTTGAGAGATTGTCTCACTCTGTTATCCAGGCTGGAGGACAGTGGCACTATCATAGCTCTATTATAGTGAACAATCCTCTGGCCTCAGCCTCCCAAATTGCTGTAATTACAGGTATGAGCCACCATGCCAGGCCATACCCCAAAATTTCACCCATGAAGGAACTAAACTAAGAAATATTAAGTGTTTGCCAAAGGATAGCTATTAAGTGCACAAATCTAAACTCAAACCTGGGGGAAAAGGAATAAAATATGTTTTAGACACTATTTTTTGAGCTCTTTTGTGCTTTTCATGTAAAGTCAGTTCATGAAATTACACATATCTGCCTCCTCTACGGTCTTCATCATCTTGTCAAAATCCTTAAAATGTAAACTGGAAATTGAACTCAATATTCCATATTCAGAGCAAAAATGATACTAGACAACAATCTTTTTTTTCTTTGAGCCAAGAGTTTCACTATTTCGCCCTCAGTAGAGTGCCACCGTGTCACAGCTCCCTGCCACCTCAAACTCTGGGGCTTAAGCAATTCTCTTGCCTTAGCCTCCCAAGTAGCTGGGACTACAGGTGCCCACCACAACGCCTGCCTATTTTTTTTTTTATTGTAGTTATCATTGTTGTTTAGCAGGCCTAGGTCAGGCTCGAACCCACCAGCCCTGAGCATGGGCACCAAGCCCTAGACAACAACTTTAATACACTATTTTTGGAACTCCACATTATTCTAAAGTTCATTTATAATACAAGGCCGGGTGCAGTGGCTCACATCTATAATCTTAGCATTTTAGGAGGCTGAAGTGGGAAGATCACTGGAAGCCAGGAGTTCGAAAACAGGTTGGGCAACCTAGTGAGAACTCAATCTGTGCCAAAAATACAAAATTTAGCTAGGTGAAGTGGCCTGTGGTCCCACCTACTCAGGAAGGAGGCAGGAGGATCACTTGAGTATAGGACTTTGTTTTTTTGCAGTTTTTGGCTGGGGTCAGGTTTGAACACTCCACCTCCGGTATATGGGGCTGGCCCACTACTTTTTTGAGCCACAGGCATCACCCAGAGTATAGGTGTTTTGAGGTTGCGGTGACCTACAATGATGTCACTGTACTCCAACCCAGGCAACAGAGCAAGACCTTGTCTCAAAAATATAAAATATATTGGCTCAGCACCTGTGGCTCAAGCAGCTAAGGCGCCAGCCACGGACATCTGAGCTGATGGGTTCAAATCCAGCCTGGGCCCGCCAAACAATGACAGCTACAACCAAAAAAAAAAAAAAAAAAAAAAAAAATAGCCGGGGGCAGCGCCTATGGCTCAGTGAGTGGGGCTCTGGCCCCATATATCGAGAGTGGTGGGTTCGAACCCGACTCCAGCCAAACTGCAAAAAAATGGACAGGCATGCTGGGCGCCTGTAGTCCCAGCTGCTCAGGAGGCTGAGGCAGGAGAATCGCCTAAGCCCAAGAGCTGGAGGTTGCTATGAGCTGTGATGCCATGGCACTCTACCAAGGGTGACAAAGTGAGACTCTGTCTCTAAAAAAAAAGACTTACAAAGAAAAAATAGGCTTGGCGCCTGTGGCTCAACAGGCTAAGCCATGTATACCTGAGCTGGCAGGTTCCAATCCAGCCCAGGCCCGCCAAACAACAATAACAGCTGCAACCAAGAAAACATGGCCAGGCATTGTGGGAAGCGCCTGTAGTCCCAGCTACTTGGGAGGCAGAGGCAAGAGACTCGCTTGAGCCAAGGAATTGGAGGTTGCTGTGAGCTGTGAGGCCATGGCACTCTATCCAGGGTGACAGCTTGAGGCTCTGTCTCAAAAAAAAAAAAAATAGTTGGGCGTTGTGACAGGCGCCTGTAGTTCCAGCTACTTGGGAGACAGAGGCAGGAGACTTGCTTCAGCCCAGGAGTTGGAGGTTGCTGTGAACTGTGATGCTACAGAACTCCACCCAGGGTGACAGCTTGAGGCTCTGTCTAAAAAAAAAAAAAAAAAAAATATATATATATATATACACATATATATATGTGTGTGTGTATATATATATATATATTTATATATATAAAATATAGGCTGGTCACGGTGGCTCACACCTGTAATCCTAGCACTCTGGGAGGCTGAGGCAGGTGGACTGTTTGAGGTCACATGTTCAAGACCAGCCTGAACAAGAGTGAGACTCTGACTTCTAAAAGCAGCTAGGTGTTGTGGCAGTTGCCTGTAGTCCCAGGCACTCTATCCAGGGTGACAGCTTGAGGCTCTGTCTCAAAAATAAATAAATAAATAAATAAATAAATAAATAAATAAATAAAAAATAAAAAGATAAAAAAAAAGTTGTCAGTGTGTAGATGTGTGAATGACTTTTCCATGTTGATGTTTTTGACCTACAACCTTACTGGATGGGCTTACTGTAACTTTTTTTTTAATTGCTATAACCTTTAGGGTTACATTAAATGCCTGGAAGCTATTAAATAAGTATGTCTTCCTTTCTCATGAAGATACTCTGCTCTGAGAAAAAGTGCATAACTAGTTTTTTTTTGTTTTTGTTTTTGTTTTTGTTTTTTGAGACAGAGCCTCAAGCTGTCACTCTGGGTAGCGTGTCATGGCATCACAGCTCACAGCAACCTCCAATTCCTGGGCTCAAGCAAGTCTCCTGCCTCCACTTCCCAAATAGCTGGAACTACAGGCGCCCACCACAACGCCCGGCATTTTTTGGTTGCAGCCGTCATTGTTGTTTAGCGGACCCAGGTTGGATTCGAACCCGCCAGATCAGGTGTACGTGGCTGGCACCTTAGTCGCTTGAGCCACAGGCGCCGAGCCTTTTTTTTTTTTTTTTTAATTTTTTTTTTAAGATTTATTTATTTATTTATTTATTTTTAGCCGGGGCTGGGTTTGAATCCACCACCTCTGGCATATGGGGCTGGCGCCCTAATCCTTTGAGCCACAGGTGCTGCCCCATAACTAGTTTTTTGATTGCTGTATGATTATATTGGGCAATACCAAATTGGATGCCTATGTATATATTTCAAAGAAATGTAACTGAATGCCTTTTTATACAATTATCTGTTAGATGTTACATAGTACTAAGAAGAAATGCCAAGCAGAATTTTTCAGTAACCATGTCAGTTAACAGTGATATGGTTAACTCAGTTCTCATCTCACCCTGCCAAACAAGAAAAAGTCTTGATATTTTTCAGTGTATTTATAGAAATTGCTGGGATTTAATTAGATTTAAGGCTATCTGCACAGAAATTTTAATACCAAGTACTTATAATTTGAACATATTAAATCTTTGAAACAGGTGGCACCTGTGGCTCAAGGAGTAGTGTGCTGGCCCCATATACTGGAGGTGGTGAGTTCAAACCTGGCCCTGGCCAAAAATTGAATAAGAAAATAAATAAATCTTTGAAACTAAGTTTCTCTGTGTGATCAGAAGAAAAATGGCTGGTGTCTGAACTTTACTTATTTTATTTTATTCTATTTTATTCTATTTTTTGAGACAGAGTCTCACTATGTCGCCCTGGGTAGAGTGCTATGCTGTCACAGCTCAAAGCAACCTCAAACTCTTGGGCTTAAGTGATTATCTTGCCTCAACCTCCCGAGTAGCTGGGACTACAGGTGCCTGCCACAATGCCTGGCTATTTTTTTTTTTTGTAGTTGTCATTCTTGTTTGGCAGGCCTGGACCAGTTTCAAACCCGCCAGCCCTGGTATATGTGGCCAGCGCCCTAACTGTTGAGCTATAAGCACTGAGTCATTTTTTGTTTTTTAATTTTTTTATTGTTTTTGTTTTCAGGGTAACAAAGATTTTATTTAGGAAGAACAAAAAGCAAGGTTAGAATACTTTCTTTTCTTTTTTTTTTTTCGAGACAGAGTCTACCCTCAGTAGAGTGCTGTGGCCTCACAGCTCATAGCAACCTCAAACTCTAGGGATCAAGTGATTCTCTTGCCTCAGCCTCTCAAGCAGCTGGGGCCAAAGGTGCCCGCCACAATGCCCGGCCATTTTTTGTTACAGTTGTCATTGTTGGTTAGCTGGCCTGGGCTGGGATTGAACCTGCCACCTTTGGTATATGTGGCTGGTGCCATATGTGCTATGGGCACTGAGCCAGGTTAGAATACTTTCAAAGAGAGAAGTGGATACCTCTCATAGAGGAGAAAAGGTGAGAGAGACTGAGAAACCAGATTTACATTTTTTATTTATTTATTTATTTATTTTGAGACAGAGCCTCAAGCTCTCACCCTGGATAGAGTGCCATGGCATCACAGCTCACAGCAACCTTCAACTCCTGGGCTCAAGCAAGTCTCCTGCCTCTGCCTCCCAAGTAGCTAGGATTACAGGCGCCCACCACAATGCCCGGCTATTGTTTTTTTTTTTTTGGTTGCAGCTGTCATTGTTGTTTGGCGGGCCCGGGCTGGATTTGAACCCGCCAGCTCAGGTGTACGTGGCTGGCGCCTTAACCTAGTGAGCCACAGGCGCTGAGCCTGTTTTTAGACAAGCTTTATCATCTAAAACTTTGGTTGCCATTTTGAGGATATTTATTTAATGGTTAAAAATATACCAAACTGACTGGGCCCAATGGCTCATACCTGTAAATCCCAGTACTTTGGGAGGCCAAAGTGGGAGTATCACTTGAGGACAGGAGTTTGAGACCAGCTTAGGAAATCATCTCTACAAAAAATAGAAAAATTACTGGGCATGGTTGTGTGAGCCTATACTCCCAGCTACCTGGGAAGCTGAGGCAGGAGGATTACTTGAACCCAGGAATTCCAAGTTATATGGAGCTACGATCAGGCCACTAAACTTCAGCGTGGGCAAATTTGTCTCTTAAAGAAAAGTGCCAAATAACTAAAGAAAGAAAATAAAGAAAAGAAAGGAAAAAGAAGCCATGTCATACTTCTGTACAATATAGCATTCCATGCTTTATAGCTGTGTGAATACAAATTTTAAGAAATAAGTTCATGGGCAGCACCTGTGGCTCAAAGGAGTAGGGCGCCAGCCCCATATGCCGGAGATAGTGGGTTCAAACCCAGCCCAGGCCAAAAACTGCAAAAAAAAAAAAAAAGAAAAAGAAGTTTAAAAGTGTTGGAAAGAATATACATCCTCCAAAGTTAATTTGAAGGGGGCTGGGCAAGTTGGCTCACACTTGTAATCCCAGCACTCTGGGAGGCCAAGGCAGGTGGATTGCAGAACTCAGGAGTTCGAGATCAACCTGAACAAGAGTGACACCCTGTCTCTAAAAAATAGCTGGGCATTATGGCAGGAGCCTGTTCTCCTAGCTACTTGGGAAGCTGAGGCAAGAGAATCACTTGAGCCCAACAGTTTTGAGGTTGTTGTGAGCTATGACACCACAGCTCTCAATCTAGAGCAAGTGAGTGAGAGTCTGTCTCAAAAAAAAAAAAAAACAAAGGAGGCTCGGCGCCAGTGGCTCAAGCACCTAAGGCGCCAGCCACGTACACCTGAGCTGGCAGGTTTGAATCCAGCTCGGGCTTCCAAACAACAATGACAGATGCAAAGAAAAAATGGCCAGGTGTTGTGGCAGGCGCCTGTAGTCCCAGCTATTGGGAGGCGGAGGCAGGAGACTCGCTTGAGCCCAGGCATTGGAGGTTGCTGTGAGCTGTGATGCTACAGCACTCTACCCAGGGTGACAACTTGAGGCTCTGTCTCAAAAAAAAGGAAAATTAATTTGTAAAAAATATATATATATTATTTTCAGGGCAATAGAACCAATCATGTATTTCCTAATATTTGAATATTTTCCTGTAAGATGTAGAAAAGGCAGATAGGAAGGAAAATGATAACTACAGCATGCATATGCATTTCAGCAAGATAAGCAAGATTATTATCAATCATACAGCCCATACTTCTCATTCCTTTTTATTTAAAAGCATGTTTTTTCTTTTTTTTTTTTTTTGAGACAGAGCCTCAAGCTGTCACTCTGGATAGAGTGCCATGGCATCACAGCTCACAGCAACCTCCAATTCCTGGGCTCAAGCGAGCCTCCTGCCTCGGCCTCCCAAGTAGCTGGGACTATAGGCACCTGCCACAACGCCAGGCCATTTTTTGGTTGCAGCCATCATTGTTGTTTGGCGGGCCCGGGCTGGATCTAACCCACCAGCTCAGGTGTACGTGGCTGGCGCCTTAGCCCGTTGAGCCACAGGCGCCAAGCCATGTTTTTTCTTTATTATGGCAATTACAGACATACAATGTGGAAAATGGTAAAATGAATACACAAATCAACGTTAATTAGAAGTAACAACAGCCTCCACTTTGTCTTTTCATATTTTTCTTATGCTAAAGAATTTTATCTTATTTACTTTTGTTTTTCTTTTTTTTTTTCCCCCTCAAGACAGAGTTTCAAGCTGGGTAGAGTGGTGTCATAGTTCATAGAAACCTCCAATTCTTGGGCTTAAGTGAGCCTCTTGCCTCAGTTTTTCTGTTTTTAGTAGAGATGGGGTCTCGCTGTTGGTCAGGATGGTCTCATACCATGAGCTCAGGCAATCCACTCCCCTCAGTCTCCCAGAGTGCTAGGATTACAGGTGGGCCACCTTCCCAACCTTTTTGTTTTTATTTTTCAGACAGGGTCTTACTCTGTTGCCCTGAAATCAGCCTCCCTCACAGCAACTTCAAACTCCTGAGCTCAAGTGATGCTCCTGCCTCAGCCTCTCAAGTAACTGAAACTACAAGCACAAGCCACCATGCCCAGCTAATTTTTCTTTTTTGTTCTTTCTTTCTTTTTTTTTTTTGAGATAGTCTCAAGCTGTTGCCCTGGGCAGAATGCTGTAGGGTCATAGCTCACAGCAACCTCTAACTTGGGCTCAAGTAATTCTCTTGCTTCAGTTTTTCTATTTTATTTTATTTTATTGTAGAGACAGAGTCTCACTTTATCGCCCTAGGTAGAGTGCCGTGGTGTCACACAACTCATTGCAACCTCCAACTCCTGGGCTTAGGCAATTCTACCTCAGCCTCCAGAGCAGCTGGGACAGGCGCCCACCACAACGCCCAGCTATTTTTTTGTTGTAGTTTGGCCAGGGCCGTGTTCGAACTTGCCACCTTTGGCATATGGGGCCGGTGCCCTACCCACTGAGCCACAAGTGTCACCCAGTTTTTCTATTTTTAGTAGAGATGGGGTCTCACTTTTTGCTAAGGCTGGTCTCGGTTGTGAGCTAAAGCAATCCATCCAATTCGGACTCCCACAGTGCTAGGATTACAGGTATAATCCACCATGTCCGGCCTTTTTTGTTTTTTAATTGAGACAGAGTCTCCCTTTGTCACTCACAGTAGAGTGCCGTGGCATCATAACTCACAGTTATCTCCAACTCTTGGGCTCAAGAGATTCTCTTGCCTTAGCATCCCTAGTATCTGGGACTACAGGTGCCCAACACAATGCCTGGCTATTTTTTTTTTTTTTTTATGTAGCAGGCCGGGGCCAGGTTCAAACCCACCAGCCCTGGAGCGTGTGGCCAGTGCCCTAACCACAGAGCACAGGCGTCCAGCCTAATTTTTCTATTTTTTTTTTCTTTTGTACTAAAGGTCTTTATTGGCGGGGGAAGCTACAGAGCAGCATTAAAGAGAAGGGGAGAGAGAGAAATGGGGGAAGAGAGGAGAGGCAAGAAGGTAGAGAGAGGAGGAATGGGGGAGAGAGAGAGAGAAAGAGAGAGACACGAGACACGGGGGGAGAGAGAGAAAAAAAAAGCTCTATTTTTTTATAGAGGTGGAGTCTCCCTATGTTCCTTAGGCTGGTCTCAAACTCCTGGCCCCAAGTGAACCTACCATGTCGGCCTCACAGAGTGCTAGGATTACAGGCATAATCCACTATACCCATCCTGTCTTCCTTATAAAATATAAAAAATTAAAAATATTTTCCATTAAACCATAAGAGGGTGGACATTACAAACCTAAAATTATTCACAATATAGCTCTTTGTGTAAGTGTAGGAATGGGATAGACAATGCATCCCGAAAGGCATCTGTTTTTGAAGAATATAAGTTCATCAATCCTTTAGTCCCTACTAAAATTGGCTTCACATACACCCCCAAGAAAATGGTGAATTTCAGAGCTAAATCATTTCACAAAAATTGAGTTTCTAAAATTAGCTAACTTTGTTCACAGTTAAGTTTTAAATTATGTTGAAGATTTTATAAAACTTCAAGCTTCAAAATTGATTAAATAGGTTTTTATTACAAAAGTTATACTAACTTTTATTTAATAATGTCAGTTGCAAAGAATTTGAAATGGACCAGTTTTTCTTGTGGTTTGTTTTTTTGGCCGGGGCTGGGTTTGAACCTGCCACCTCCGGCATATGAGGCTGGCACCCTACTCCTTTGAGCCACAGGTGTCACCCTGAAATGGACCAGTTTTTATAATTATGCATTAATACCATTAGAACATGTATGTGTATGCTAATTATTAACTGATAAGTACTGAGTATGTGTGGTGATGAAAAAAAAGAAATTATTAATTAACCTATAGTATGTATGATTTCCCTACCTTGTTAATTTTTTAAAACAATCTCTTCTTGTCAGTTGCAAGATGCTATAATACTGCAAACAAAGAGTTTATACTTTGACAAAATTGCTAACTAAATACTATGGTCCTTGGTAATAATAAGTCTTAGTTGTGCCATGCACAGGTGCTCACACCTGTAATCCCAACACTTGGGAGGCCGAGGCTCGAGGGTTGCCTGAGCTCACAGGTTCAAGACCAGCCTGAGCCGAGTGAGACCCCGTCTCTAAAAACTAACTGGGCCTTGTGGCAGGTGCCTGTAGTCCCATACTTGAGAGCCTGAGGCAAGAGGATCACTTGAACCCAACAGTTTGAGGTTGCTGTAAGCTATGACGTCATGGCACCTTACTCTGTTTCAAAAAAAAAGTCTTAGTTGTGTAGTACAAGGTTGATAAAAATAAGAATATTCTTGGCCACCGATGGCATCTTTCGTGAAATGGAATGTAGAAGAGGTTAACAGCAGAAAAACTGATTCATGATTTTGTTAAAAAAAAAATTGTATATAGTCTCTTGGAAAGCAACAAGCAGAACACAATAATATTGGTATGTAAAATGGCAGGGGACACTGAATTTAACTACACTTAAAATACATCAGTAGGATTTCTTCCTTCCTCCTCCACAGGAATTAACAATATATTTCTGACAGATTTTTGTTAACTACTTCTATTATCTAAATGTCTACCCATATGACTAAGTGAATGACTCATATCACTGAAATATTTCATAGGGTTTTATGATATTTCAGGGAAAAAAATCTCATTTTACCTTCCAGCAGAAACATCTTTGGCAATTATAAATAAAATGCAAGAAAGTAAGAGTTTCATCAGTGAAATGGTTTAAGACAAGAGATTTTTGTTGCAACTTTAATAAAAGTATATTATGAAACTGTTTTTGATTTTTTAAAAAAGTTTGGCTTCTATTCATTGCCTATTTTGTGAAGAATTTTAAAGAGATTTAAGCCATTTAAAGATAAATCATAAATTTATGGATATTTGCAAAGATACACATAACCAGAAAGGTTAGTCCTCAAAAACCACTGAGTCAGGGCGGCGCCTGTGGCTCAGTGAGTAGGGCGCCAGTCCCATATACCAGAGGTGGCGGGTTTAAACCTGGCCCCGGCCAGAAACTGAAAAAAAACAAAAAACGAAAACAAAAACCACTGAGTCAGGCCAGGCACGGTGGCTCAGGCCTGTAAGCCTGTAATCCTAGCACTCTGGGAGGCCGAGGTGAATGGATTGCCTGAGCCCAGGAATTTGAGACCAGTCTGAGCAAGAGAGACTCCATGGGCGGAGCCTGTGGCTCATTGAGTAGGGCACCGGCCCCATATACCGAAGGTGGCGGGTTCAAACCCAGCCTCGGCCGAACTGC
Organism: Perodicticus potto; assembly: GCA_963574655.1. Taxonomy (NCBI): domain Eukaryota; kingdom Metazoa; phylum Chordata; class Mammalia; order Primates; family Lorisidae; genus Perodicticus; species Perodicticus potto. The sequence goes on along the minus strand of CAUYRH010158026.1, from coordinate 64,742 downwards.
AAAACAGAAAAACAGCCGGGTGTTGTAGCGGGCGCCTGTAGTCCCAGCTACTTGGGAGGCTGAGGCAAGAGAATCGCCTAAGCCCAAGAGTTGGAGGTTGCTGTGAGCTGTGTGACGCCACGGCACTCTACCAAGGGTGATAAAGTGAGACTCGGCCTCTACAAAAAAAAAAAAAAACAGTGACTCCATCTCTACTAAAAATAGAAACTAGCTTGGCATTGTGACAGGCGCCTGTAGTTCCAGCTACTTGGAAGGCTGGGGCAAGGTCACTCAAGTGCAAGAGTTTGGTGAGACTCTATCTCAAAAACAAAACACAACAATGACTCGGCGCCTGTGGCTCAACGGGCTAGGGCGCCAGCCACATACACCTGAGCTGGCGGGTTCGAATCCAGCCCGGGCCCACCAAATAACAATGACGGCTGCAACCAAAAAATGGCCAGGCATTGTGGCGGGCTCCTGTAGTCCCAGCTACTTGGGAGGCAGAGGCAGGAGACTCGCTTGAGCCCAGGAATTGGAGGTTGCTGTGAGATGTGATGCCACAGCACTCTATCCAGAGTGATAGCTTGAGGCTCTGTCTCAAAAAAAAAAAAACACAACAAAAAAACACTGAATCACCACACCATGCCAGATAAGGTCAGGTGTGTTGGAGGCTGACTCCATGGGCTCCAAAATAGTGCATTCACACAGAACCCCACTGCTCAGAAGCAACTTGTGCTGGAGGTTTAATGCTTTGGGAGCACTGTCTTGAAATTCTTTTTTTTTTTTTTTTTAGAGACAGAGTCTCACTTTTTAGCCCTCGGTAGAGTACTGTGGCGTCACACAGCTCACAGCAACCTCCAACTCCTGGGCTTAGGCAATTCTCTTGCCTCAGCCTCCCGAGTAGCTGGGACCACACCTCAGCCACAACGCCTGGCTATTTTTCTGTTTTGCAGTTCGGCCAAGGCCAGGTTTGAACCCGCCACCTTTGGCATATGGGGCCGGCACTCTACCTGATGAGCCACAGGCGCCGTCCTTGAATTCTTTTCTTTCTTTCTTTCTTTTTTTTTTTTTTGAGACAGAATCTCTCTTTGTTGCCTTGGTAGAGTGTTGTGATGTCGTAGCTCAAAGCAACCTCAAATCTTGGGCTCAAGCAATCCTCTTGCCTCGGTTTTTCATTTTAAGTACAGATGAGGTCTCACTCTTGCTCAATATAGTCTTTTTTTTTTTTTTTTTGAGACAGAGCCTCAAGCTGTCACCCTGATAGAGTGCCATGGCATCACAGCTCACAGCAACCTCCAATTCCTGGGCTCAAGTGAGTCTCCTGCCTCTGCCTCCCAAGTAGCTGGGACTACAGGCGCCCGCCACAATGCCCGGACATTTTTTGGTTGCAGCTGTTGTTGTTTGGTGGGCCGGGGCTGGATTCGAACCCACCAGCTCAGGTGTCCATGGCTGGCGCCTTAGCCCGTTGAGCCACAGGAGCCGAGCCTGGAGGAGGGTAGCATTTGAATCTGTAGATTTAGTGGAGAAGATCTATCCCCCCACCATGTGGCTGGCTGTCATTCAAGCTCTTGAGGGCTGGGCTGCGACAGAAAGGTGGAGGAAGGGCACATTTGCTTTCACTGCCTGCAGGGGGATATCTGTCCTCTCGACCTTGGGCATCTGTGCTCCTGGTTCTCAAGCCTTTGGACTCAGAATGGAAATGACACGAGGGGCTCTCCTCATTCTCAGGCTTTTGTACTTGGACTGAAACAACACCTGTTTCTCCAGCTTGCAAATGGAAGATCGTGGAACTTCTCAGTCTCTGCTATCATACAAATCAATCTCTAATAATAAATCTTTTTTCATAAATTATATGTATATGCTATGGATTTTTTTTTTCTTTTGAGACAGAGTCTCAAGCTGTCACCCTGGGTAGAGTGTTATGGCATTACACCAACCTCCAACTTGGGCTCAAGTGATCCTCTTACATCAGTTTTTCTATTTTAGTAGAGACAGGGTCTCACTCTTGCTCAGGCTGGTCTCGAACGCATGAGCTCTAAGAGTCCACCCACCTCACCTCCCAGAGTGCTAGGATTACAGGTGTGAGCCACCATGCCCAGCCTTATGGATTTTGTTTCTCAGAAGAATCCTGACTACCATAACTACCTTAGCCACATTTTGATTTTTTAAAATCTGTGATCCATGAAATAAGGAGGCTCTAGATACATTCTGGGTGTACTAAATATATCAAACCACTGTTAATGTGTGGAATGGACACTGGTGATGATCTAAGTTTATGACAAGGCTTCTACCCCAACTCACTGTAAATAAGAAACTCATAAAGAGAGAAACTACTGCATCAGAACTGGGCAAATATGATGGAAAAGAGGAGATGGCTCCAGTCCTGGGATATGGCGATGCTCAAGAAGTTCTCTGGCTGGCCTGCCACTGCAGATGCCAGCAAGGTTAATTCTAGAGACTCACCCACAGTGAGAGAATGGGTCTCCTTACATATGCCAGCTTCTACCCCAGTGGTCTAAAAGTAGGAGAGGCTAAGTGTACACTGAAGTCACCATTTCCCATGACTCAATGACAGCCCCAGAAGAAAGCCAGGTGTTGACTTGTGACTTCAGAAGAACTCATTCTGCATTTGCAGATAAGCAAACTCCCCCTAGAGAAAACCTTCACTGGCTTTCCTTCTGAAATGAAACAAATCTAAACCTGGTAAACTGATCATACCATGCTTGAGAAGTGGTTAAAACCCTATTAGACAAAATTGATTTGCTATGTCTTGCACAAAGGGAGAATTTTTTTTTTCCTAAAAGCTATTTGTATTCTGCTCAGTTTTCCTTTTCAATTCACTGTGTTCTCTTAGACTTAGAAGTTAACAGTCAGTTTCTAACTCTCTTGTCGATTCTAAAATGTACACTGGGTAACTTCTAATAGACTACACAATCAAAATGAACTAAACAAAATCATTAGAAAATACTAGAGAATGGTAGTTTTAAGTAATACCTAGTTGTATCTTTTTCCTTTCTTTCTTTCTTTCTTTTTTTTCCCTAAGGTTAAATGACTCTTTTCTGGGAAAGATATATGTGATTTTTTTTAGGTTAAGTAGCTCTTCCCTGGGAAAGACATGTGATTTTAGAGCTATATTCATATATAAGGTGGCCATAAAGTTTGTGTGCAATTTAAAATGACAACTATTTTATGAACTTTATGGCCACTTGTATATTAGGGGAGGGCACAGAATGTCATGGCCTTCAGCAAACCCAGGCTTGTGTGTCTGTTGATTTGAAAATATGGAGCCAGGGATTGGAGGAGGGCAACTGAGCAGAGAAAAAGCTGAGGTGTGAGGTGCTGGTGACAACTGGCAGGTCGGTGATAGAGAGGGCAGGTGTGTGACTTGCTCACCCTGGTCATCCCAGTGCCTGGCACAATGCTTAGCCTATAACGTGTTGGAAATAACTGTATTAAGAGAGTGAGCAAATTCAAATTGTAGGGTCAAAAATCTCGGAGTGTTTCTTGGGTTCTGGCTGTTCCCTTACACAGGCCTGGAATTGACCAGATCTTTCAGAGTTTGGGCCTGGGGTGGTTTATTCTGCCAGGGTCTCTTTCAGATGTTTAAAAATCTTCTTTAGTGAGAAATTCAGCTACAGAGCTTGAGGATTTTCTGATATTTTGAAGCCAAAATTGTCCTGAGTATCTATTTGTCTATGACAAATTGTTCCAGATTCTAGTGGTTTAAAAGGACCTTTTATTACATATGAGGACTTTGTGGGCCAGAGATCTGGGCCTGAGTGTGCTCAGTGATTCTTGTGCTGTAAGTGGCAGTGGCTGAGGTTCCTTCTGCTTCGGGTGGAAATGCTGGTTGGGAGGGCTAAAGTGGTTTTCTTCACGTGTCTGCTGTCATGGCTGGACTAGAACGTAGTCCCTCTAGCATCATGGTCCAGAGTCACAAGAAAGAGGAAGCTGTCAGTTTTTTAAGCTGGGCACAGACTCCAGCAAAGTTTTATTTCTACTCTCCCATGCTGGCCAGTCATGGAGCTCTCCTGGATTTCAGGGAAGAGAACACCAATCCCACCTTTTGAGGGGAAGAGTGTCACCTTTATTTGATCACAAAAAATGTCAAATTAAAAATGTGTCACATTTTTAATGTGTCACAACAGCTAAAAGGTGAAAATAACAGAAGTGTCCATTGGTATATGAATCCATAAACAAAATGTGGTCTCTACATATAACAGAACATTATTCTTCCTTAAAAAAGAATGGAATTGTGACATGCACTAAAAACATGGGTAAACCTCCAGGACATTAGGCAAAGTAGAAGAAGCTAGTCACAAAAACAGGGTGTAATTCCATTTACATGAAGTTTCTAGAGCAGTCAGGTACTGAAAGAGAAAGTAAAATGGTAGTTGCTAGGGGCTGGAAGGAGGGGCATGAGGAGTTAATATCTATTGGGGACAGAGTTTCAGTTTTGCAGGATGAAAAAGTTTTGGAGATGGATGGTGGAAGATGGTTGCACAACAATGTTAGTGCACCTAGTCACATGGATGAGACAGTAAACTTTATGTTATGCATATTTTAATCACAAAATATAATAAAATAAATTACACTAAAAATGTGGCAAATCTCTGAATTTGAATTTTTTTGGCATGTCTATTGATATCTGATTTTCCTGGAGGTCTGAGACATCATAAAGTTTTCTTTAAGGGTCATGAGTTTCTCCTTATCCTTCTCTGGGGTTTTGGTATCTAACTTGATCTCCTTTTACATAAAGAATGAACTATACTTGCTGAAATACTAGACGGACAGGTATTTTCACCCTTGGCACAAGTCAGAATAAAATGATTAGGTGATTTGTGAGTGTCATTTAAAAATTAAGTCCTCTGAAGACTTTCTTATCCCTAGGAAAATTTATTTCTAAATAATTAATGTTGTTTTGTTGCCTTATTAAAATAAATAAAACAGAGTAAAATAGAGTTACTGAGAAGTACATTAACTCACCTGTCAGCGTCAGTCAGGAGAATCAACATATGATGCCTCGCAACCTTGCCTACTGTTTGTATGCAAATTAATTCAATTTTGCTTCACACTATAACTGCTCCATGACAGAATGACAGGCCCTGTGGGTTTAAGGAAGCAATTGTAGTAAACTATCTTCAGTTTAGAAAGACTTTCTGTTGTCGTTTTTTCCTTAGTAATATATCATTTACTGTCCTGTACTTTTAAATAATTCTTCTGTTGATAACTTTGTAAAAAAATCAGTATAACATATATTTAGAAAAATGCACGAATCTTCAATATAGAGTTTATTGCATTTTCATAAAGTATTTTCACCCATGTACCTCATGACTAGGTCAGAAGTAAGAACACTTCCAGAGCATCTGTAGTCTCCCTCCGTCAAGGATAGACTTGTTCCTGACTTTTAATACCATACAGACATCTTTCCCTGATTTTCAAATTTTTTTTTTAAATAAATAGAAACATGCAGTAGTTACTCTTTTTATGTTGGCCTCCTTCACTCAGATGTGTATTTGTGAGCTTCATTCATGTGGTGTTTGTAGTTATAGATAGTTTTATTCTCATTGACACGTACCACAATTTCTTTCTCTATTCTGCTAACAGACATTGAGTTATTTCCAGATTTTTGGTTATGAAAACTGTTACTATCATCATTATTATACAGATCTTTTGACACTGATGGCCCTGTGTATTTGTTGGATTTGTATGGAGAAGTTGAATTCCTGTGTCACAGGGTATACAAATGTACTGCTTTCTGTATATGGACCAAGCAGTTTTCCAAAACTAGTTGTATCGGTTTATGTTCTTACCACTGTATGAGTTCTCCTTCCTCTCTAAGGTTGGAATTGCTAGCATTTTTTATTTTGACCCCTCTGGTAGTGGGTAGTAAGGAGAACATTATGAAATTTATTTGCCACTGAGATAACCACTCCTGTAACATGCCTGTGCATTTTTTTTGGTTTGGTTTTCCTATGGATTCACTCACGTTTTACAAATATCTTCTAGATATAAATACTTTATTGTATATATTTTCACATATATTCTCTGGTCCAGTGGCTTGTGTTTTTACTCACCTAATAATGGCATTTGAGGAACATAAATTCTTAATTTTAAGGTACATTAGGATATTATAGGTATTTAATTTTTTTCTTCTTGCACAGGACTTTTTGTGTTGTGTTTTTTTTTTTTTATTGAATCATAGCTGTGTACAATAATTCAGTCATGGGGTACAGTATGCGGGCTTCACATACAATCGGAGATATTTTTATCAACATGATTGATATAACATTCATGATATTTTCTCATTTACTATCTGAAAACATTTTTGATCCGTATTTAGAAGTTTTCTCCTGACCCTTCAAATATGCAACACAAGTGTGATCTCACCCTCTATCCTCTCTCCCCCCACCCTCTCCCTCCCCTTCCCTCCCTCTCCCCTTTCCCCATCTTCTTGTGCAATAAATGGGTTATAGCCTTCGCTTGTGTTGTGTGTTTTTTAAAAAATACATTTCCCCACCTTGAAGGCAAGTAGAGAGTCTCCTACCTTTTTAAAAAAGAATATTTATTGTATTATCTTTTAACTTTAGATCTGCACAATTATGGCTTGTGATGGTTAATTTTATGTGTTAATTTGGAGAGTGTTTTGGGGTGAGATTAACATGTACATCAGGGGACTTAGGGGAAAGTGGATGACCCTCCATAATGTGGGTGGACCTTATCCAACCTGCTGAAGCCCTGAATAGAACCAGAAAGCTGGCTTCCCCTAGCAAGAGAGGATTCTCTAGCAGATGCCTTGAGACTTCATCTGCACTACTGGCTTTTTTGGGTTTTCAGCCTGTAGCCCCCAGGGCAGATGTGGACTTTCCAGCTTCCATAATGTGTGAACCAATTTCTTATAACAAATCTCTTTCTATCTATATACACATCCTATTTGTTCTGTTACTCTGGAGAACCCTGACTCATACAGGGTGTGAGATAGAGATAAAGATACATTTTTCAGTGCCCTGCAACACCTGAATTTAACTCCAGGGCTCCATGGGAACCCAGTTTAATACCATTGGTCTAGTTAAAGTATTCTATAGATGTATCACTCATTGCCTGCTTCTGGCTGTCTATTTTTTCTTTCAAGCATTTTGAGATATGTATATAAATAAAAAGAGATTTGTTATAAGGAATTGGCTCACACGTTATGGAAACTGGCAAGTCCACATCTGCCCTGGGAGCTGCAGGCTGAAAACCCTTGAGAGTCAATGGTGCAGATAAAGTCTGAAGGCATTGCTGGAGAATTCCCTCTTGCTTGAGGAGGAAAGGGCTTGTAAGTGGAAAAAGCTGGACCATCATCTGGCACAAAACAATGGGGTGGCTGAAGTTGAGATCTGAGCACAATCAGGAATGCCAAGGGAGGGGGTGGTGAATAATAACATTAGGCTGGTTGCAATGACTCATGCTTGTAATCCTAGTACTCTGGGAGGCTGAGCTGGAATAATTCTTTAAGCTGAGGAGTTCAAGACTAGCCTGAGCAAGAGCAAGGCCCCATCTTTACTAAAATTGGAAAACTTAGTCAGGCTTTGTGACAGATGCCTGTAGTCCCAGCTACCTAAGAGGTTGAGGCAGGAGGATCTCTTGAACCCTGGAGTTTGAGGTTGCTGTGAGCAAGGCTGAGGACATAGTACTCTAGTTCAGGCAACAGAGTGAGACTGTATCTCCAAACAAAAAAAAGAAAGAAAAAAAAAATTAGAGATGAAAGGTGAGCAGCCAGAAAACCTCCTAGAGAAGAAGAATCTGGAAAAGGTGCCTTTGGTAAAAATCACTCTAAGATATCACCTCCAACAAAAACGTTCAACCCCATACAAAGGCATGGAAATTAAACAACCTTCTGTTGAATGACAGTTGGGTGCAGGAAGAAATAAAAGAGGAAATCATTAACTTCCTTGAGGATAACAGCAATGAAGGCACAAGATTCCAAAACCTGTGGGATGCTGCAAAAGCAGTTCTGAGAGGGAAATTTATTGCTTTAGATACCTATATTCAAAAAACAGAAAGAAAGAGCATCAACAAACTCACAAGCCATCTTTTGGAATTGGAAAAAGAAGAAAAATCTAGACCTAAACCCAGCAGAAGAAAAGAAATATACAAATTTAAATCAGAATCAATGAAATTTAGAACAAAAGAATCATTCAGAAAATTAATGAAACAAGGAGTTGGTTTTTTGAAAAAATAAATAAAACAGATAAAGAGATGAAATCAATATATAAATAATTACATGTTCATAAGAACAATAAAACTCGAATATAGTCCAGTTTGGGAGTAGAGGGAAGTGGGGGGGGGGCGTTTGAGAAAAGGAGGGGGAGAGCCTGAGGTGGGATCTCACCTAATGTGCACATTGTGGTGTATAGTTCACCCCCTTGGGTGAGGGAGTCCTCAATAAATGGAACTTTACCCTAGAAGGGAGAACATTGTAACCTAAAAATTGTACCCTCATATTAATTTGAAAAAAGTAAAAAAATACTCCAAAAAAAAAAAAAAAAGTGAGATCAATCTGGTTCCTATTCAGGAAAAAAAAAAAAAGTGCCCTTGTGCAATGACAAGGGGAGCAAGGTTTTGGGGAGCATCTTGGCCAAACCCATGAGTGGTGCCGGGAGTCAGTGCAGCTCAGTGGTAGGTGAGGAAATCCTTGGGGCCACCACACTCTCTGAGGTTGTGTCTTGCTGGATAATCCTGACTCTGTTATAACTGGGTTTCCATGCTAGTCTTTGTTCACTATGCTGCAGAGAAAAGAATTCAGGTGGCACAGATGGTTGTTTCTGAGACATAATCTTATTCAAACAGTAGTAAGTTGAAGCAAGAGACATTGGAGGAGGAATTCAGGATGCCTCTGACTCTTGATTTTTAATTATGTGTAAACCTGCCCTGTAAAGCCTGCATGTACCTCGGGGAAAATGTGATATCAGGTAATTAATTTTTATTATCCTTTATCTTACACCTGAGCTGTCTCATTGCATCTGTAGTTTATTACGTGAATCATACAGGGTCTTTTGTATCTACTGACTGTAAGCCTTGAGGAGCAGCATGTGTATGTACTAGCTCAGTCTCAGATCCATAATAGGTATTGGGATGCTGGGCAGTGTTTCTCAAGGAACATAGATTAGAGTATACACCTCTCTGAAGAAAAGTCCCATTGAGTGAGATTTAATAATATTATATATTATAATTGATATATACTTGATTCCTTGAAAGGTAAGGACTTGCCAGGATTGATAGTCTTTCAATAAATCCTACCTGTCTGTTTTTTACTAAGTAACCCAATGTTGATTAAGACGATGAGGAGGATTGTCTAATTACTTTGTTTAAGGCTAGGTTTTATGTGTGATAGACATTCAGCCAGGCTTAGGAAATGTATGTTTATCTTTGGTTACATATAAAAGATACTCATTATGGATTTGTTAACTGAATGAACAAAAATCACAGTTACTACTTTTTAAAATAAAATGTTTTATTTAAACTATGTATTTCCCCTAAGTATTAAGCCCTGGAAAAATGATCCCTTTTATAACTGTTTAATCATTCACAGAATGTTCACATTCTATGACTATTATAATCAATACATAATTTTTAGTACAATTAGAGTACATGACCCTGACATCCTACTCACCTGAATGATAATTTATCCAATTGTTACTATAGCTACTGACGAGCAAGCAAAAATAAATAAAGAAGTAAAAAAACAAACAAAAACCCAAAAATCTTCTCTGTTATGAAAGCAAAAGCAGCACTGGAAAATCCTTGAAACACAGAAATTCTGTGCGTAAGTCCCTAAAGTCGTTATTACAGAGGTCCTTATTCTCTGATCCCTCATCTTCAGACAGGTCTATCAGATCATCTTTTCTGGCAGGTGCTGTTTTTCTGTGTTGCCTAATGTAGGATGCTTGCTACACCAGGGCAGCCAGAATCTGTGCTGAGTGAGCTATCCACTTCCGAGATGCTAGATCCAAGTAAGAAATAGATAGGAGAATATCATTTGATGGTAATAGAAAGTGCAGACACAACAGGGAAGTTAGATACAGCAACATGTAAGTTGGCTCCTAGAGATGTAGTCTTTATTTTGATGTCTCTTATTGGTTCATCTTGTTTCATGTAAGATGAAGTATCAGAGAAGAAAACTGGCTTGGCTCAGGTTAGATACATGAAGTATGGGCAGCTGCCAAAGCAAAAGCAGATCAGCAACCGACTTAGGTCAGAAGACGAGATAAGAAAAAGGCATACAGAGTCTGTGCAAAGATGTTAGGTGAGTAGCAATATAAGATTGGCGTCTGAAGGGGTTGCTGAAGCAAGGGAATCTAGAAAATGCGTGGGGTAGGTTGTATTAATCAGGGTTCTCTACAACCAATAGGATACACATGCACAGTATATATCAGTGATTTTCAACTGGTGTGCCATGAGAGGATCTTAGGTGTGCTGCAAAAAAGAAAAGAGTATTTAAATAATTTTTGAAAGAAGCTCAAAGCACAGTAAGTATGTTCTTTTTTAACTCCTTTTTTTTTTTTTTTTTTTTTAGACAGAGTCTCACATCACAGCTCACAGCAACCTTGAACTCTTGGGCTTAAGCGATTCTCTTGCCTCAGCCTCCTGAGTAGCTGGGACTATAGGTGCCTGCCACAACACCTGGCTATTTTTTCGCAGCGTCTGCACCTGTGTGCTGTGGCATCTTGGTGAGCGGGGCATCTCCAGCACCACTGGAGACAGAGCAAAGGGCACCCGGCTCGCTTGCCCTGTGCTTCTCAGGCTGATCCAAACACACAGTTGCTGCTTACGTCAAAGTCAACTCAGCTTGTGGACGTTGAGGAAGATCGGACACTGGCATTTCCAATTCTCCTTTTATGATTACCACTGCCAAGGCCCTCTGGAGATAGGTTCCTTTCAATAGCAACAGAAGTTCACTTCTAGAAGCAATCCTGTTCACATGCCATAGAAACATATAGGAAAAGGTGTATGTCACTGATAGGCATATCTAGATATATTTTTATAATCATTTGACTTTCTACTATAAAAGACATTATGTTATTAGGAGAAAACATAAAAGAAACAGAAGATAAAAACGGAAAAACAATCAAGTAAGTTTAAGCATCAATTGTGTGCCGGGCACTATGTTTGAAATAATTGCTAATAAGGTACATAGATTCCATTTATTCTGTACAGATCCACCCATGTGAATCTCCACGTGTATTCTCTCTCCTTGTCTATATATGTACAGTGTATCTTTGTACGCACATACATTTTTAATTCAAAATTAAGAAATTGTTTGTTTGGCTGAGGATATTGTTTTCTTATTTAAAAATGACTTGTGAGCACTTTCCCAAGTCTTTAATACAAAGTCATATCATTTATTTAATTCTTATCTTATTGTTAAATATATAGGTTGATCTTTTCGGTATTATAAAAATGATACTATGACCCTTCAAGCATATCCATCTCTGCTTATTTACTTAGGGAAAATTCTTAGAAATATGACAGAGCCGGAATAACTGCAGGTTGTGTCCAGGAACTCTTCATAACTAATGGCATCTCGGGCATCAGGGATGCAATGTGAAATTTGATTGTCTCCATGTAAATTCTCCAAAGGATGCCTGACCAGTGCAACTTCCTTAGGCCCTTGGATGTTGTAGTAGCTTTCTATTGCTTCTATAAAAATTTAGCACAAATTTAGTGGCTTAAAACAGCACAAATTTATTATTTTAGAATTCTGGAGGTCAGAAGTCCAAAATGGGTTTTGCTGGACTTAAATTAAGGTGTCAATAGGGCTGCATTCTTATGGGAGGTGCTCTGAGGAAAAGCATTTCCTTGCCTTTATGGAAGCCACCTACATTCCTTGGCTTGTGGCTCCTTTGTTGCCCAATCTCTGCTTCTGTTGTTCCAGCTCCAGCTCTGACCTTCGTGCCTCCCTCTTATAGAAACACTTGTGATGACATTGTGTTAGGTCTGTCTGGATGTTCCCTGGTCTCCTGGTTTCCAGTTTCAAGGATGAGTGCTGGTACCAAGTACCAAAGCGAAAGTATGTCTCAGAGGGAGATATGGGTCATTCTCTACGAGTGGAGAAAGATCCTGAAGTCTGAGCACATACTGTCTCTTATATGCTCACGGGTTTGTCCCGCCTTTCTCCTGGTGGGATTGGTTGCCATTTCTGGTGATTTAAGGTGATTGACAGGTTAGCATTATATAACAGATTGTGTAACAGGTTAAGTTATATAATAGTTTCCTCACCATGCATGTGTCCTCCTAAAACCTTTCATGAAAACTCCACCAAAGCCATGCTGATTAGATGGTAATTACCCCAGTCAGTAAAAGGTCATTTGGAGCTTCTAACTGTGTACGTGCCCACCAGGGAACAGTTCCTAGTCGCAATTTGGTTCTGCTCTCTGCCCTTAGTCACTTCCTTGCCACCTGTTTACTCTCCACCATACCTAATAATTGAGCCCACTTGGATAATCCAGGGTCCTCTCCCCATCTCAAGGTTCTTCATGGAGTTATACCTGCAAAGTCCCTTTTGCCACATACCTAAGATGACCTAGTTATAGGTCCTTGGGATTAGACATGGACATCTCTGGGGGGACATGATTCTGGCTATTACAGATGTCACTGTCTGTACTTCTTTGACCTCCCTACAGAGTTTGGGTTGAAGGGGGACTGGCATGTCTGTGGCTGGTGTTAGAGACTCTGGAGCAGGAGGGCCTGCTAGTGTGCTGATGCCAGCGGGTGCTTTTGATATGCATGCTTCCTGGTATAGTGTTCTACCAGCAAGGTCCCTGTTCTTTGGGACCTACTTCCAGAGTGTTACTTTACTTTCTTTTCCATAATTCTGTTCTCACAGGCTAGAATAATAGAAAAATACAATTGGGGGGCTGAAAAATCAGTGATGAATCAGGTTCTGGGGAGGTGAAACATCAGGAAGAGAAATGAGGAGTGGGCAATAATTTAGAATTTATAATATTCTATCTTTTGTCAATATGACTTCTTCTTAGGTTCGTTCATTCACACACATATATGTATGTGTGTGTGTGTGTGCGTGTATATATATATATATATATATATATATATATATATATATATATATATAATATGAATATATGGCTCATGGAGAATTCTCTTTTAAATATTATCATATTCTGGTCCTGTGGCATGTTTTTCCCAGGCATGTAAAGTATATTATTTGTAAAAGCAGTAAAAAATCATTGATAGAGAAGATACGTTTAAATACTAGTGTTTTGAAAATCATAATGGAAAGGATAGAACATTTCTGTCCCTCTGAATTCATACACTGAAATCTTAACTCACAAGGCGATTGTGTTAGGAGGTGGGGCCTTTGAGAGGTGATGAAGGCCCTCGCCTATGTGAGAACACAGCTGGACCGCATCCTCTACAAACTGGGAAACAGCCCTCACCAGACATCAAATCAGCCAGGACCCTGATCTTCCAGCCTCCAGAATTGTAAAACAAAAATGTTTTTTGTTTAAGCCACTCAGTCTTTGGTATTTTGTTATAGCCACCCCAAACATATACATTCATAAATCTATATCAAGATAGCACTCTTTTTTTTTTAAGCATGTGGTTCTTTTCTAGTTGTAATTGGAAAAATAATATCTGCCATGTATATGTGGACGCTCACCCAGGGAGTGGAGCCAGATTAGAGGAGAAACCAGATGACATGGTGATAAAACTGCTTTCATTTTGAACAGCTAAGTATCTTCAAAGTGTAATAGTCCATATAATTTATTCTTGTTTAGTGAATGACTATCTTTTGTCTGTGTCGTAAGACAAACTGATCTTAGTCCCCTTACTATTTACACGAATAATTAAGATTTCTCTTACAATATAAGCCACTTTAATCCTATTTATGAACATTTCCCACTCAGAACCTGGCAATGGTACAGGAAACGTTATGAAAATGTTATTAAATATGAGGAAGTTTGACAATACAGAAAAATGGTCCCATTGACAATCTCTTGGCAATAATTGGAAAGTTTACAGGAAATCAACCGAGGGAATGAGAGAGATGTTCTCTCCCTATGGCCCTGAGAACATAAATAGCATTCTAGTTTACTTTTATTCCACAGAAAATACAGAAAAATCATGTCTTTCCCTCTTTTCATATGTAGTCTGTGATAATCTTACAAGTTTAGAATAAATAAAACAAGAAATATATAGTTAATATGCTAAGTATCCCAAGAAAATTTCAATTTTATTACTGTTTAGACGTGAAACTCACTATATTAAACAGGATTTAACATCTTTGTATTAAAATTGAATTTGCAATATTCAATTCAATTCATCTTATTTATTGAAATAAATACTGTAAGTCAGACGTGGTATCTTGATTGGAAAAAAAAAACCCAGGTGCTATATTTTTAGAAATCATTATAGGTTATTTTTCAACTGTTTTTCCTTTAACCTTGAGAAAATATTATGCTAAAGAGTGTATTTTTCCTTTGGTGGCATATATAGCAAAGTTGTCTAAAATAATCCCATCTATCTCCCTACAAATGGAAAATAACTGTGAAATGTTGGCTTTTAATTTGTTTCTGACCTCTGGATAACAATGACTTCCAGCTTCTTAGCTGAGAGAACTGTTTTTTATTTGTGTAGTCTTCAATTTACAATGGGTTATGCTTGAACATGTTGCTTGTAAGTTGATTGTTTTGAGCTGAGGGTTTTTGTTTACAGACTGTGGTTGGATTTTGTAGGTCAATCCATTGAGGTAGCCTGTGCTGGAGAATCTCCTGGAGAGGCCCTGTGAGAGGAGGTCCCCGTGGTGGAGATGGTTCTGGGTGGAGGAGATGCTGCCTGACCCGCATCATCCTCATCATCCTGCACGTGACCCCAAATTCCCCACTGCAGGTGAGTCCCTGACTCTAGCGCTTGGCTTCTGTGTCTACCTGTGTCTGGCTGGCTGGCTCATAGTCTTCCTAGTGACCTCCAGGTTCAGCTTTGCTAGGACCCTGAGCTTTGTATCCCAGATTATTGAGTGAACCCAGCAGTGGTTTTTGTTAACAACTTGAACAATTCTGGTTTTTATTTTGCTACTTCCTACTGTCATGGTAAAGGCAGATGGCTCAAAAGCCTGTGCCCATATCCTCTTGGTAAACTAGACCCTCAGGGCCTAACCTGTAGCACATTTCCAAATGGTTTACCATATTAACTCATAATTACTTTGTGCTTTTTCTACCCGTGAAGCTGTTTTATTCAGCTCAGGCTGCTGTAACAAAATACCACAGACTGGTTGTTTTAAACAACATTTTTTTTCCTCACAATTCTGGTGGTTGGAAGTCCATGATCAGGGCACCAGCCTGGTGGTAGAGACGGGGAAAGTGAGAGAGAGCATAAACAAGCTTTTTTGTGTTTCTTCTTCTAAGGCACTGAACCCATTCATGGGGGCTGTATCCTGATGACTTAGTCACCCACGCTTGTCTCCAAATGCCATCACACTAGGGCTTAGGGTTTGAACATCTGCATTTATAAACTCCAGTCTATAGAACTAACTATATTATATGTCTGGGGTTTAGGTAGGGTGACCAAAGATTCTGGTTTGTTCTGCTCTAAGAAAGTTCACAGCACAAGGGACATTTGGTTCTAAAACTGGGAAAGTCTGGGGTTAATCAGGACAAGTTGGTTACCCATGATGAACAGGAATTAGAAGTCACATTTCTTATCATTAATCTACTGATATTTTCTCTATATCGTATCATTTCACTCCTCAGGTAACTCTCATCCTTGTCTCATCAGTGGGTTGAGTTCATTTCCATGGGGTGTGTGTATGCGTTTTCCCCACCTGCTAGGAATGCTTTTTCTGCTTCCTTTTTCTTCTCTACCCTCTTTAGGGATGATGAGTCACCTCACTATTGTAATAATCATTGCAACCTTAAGGATACCACATTGGGTACCTAATGGAACCCACAGCCTTTAGTGGGTTGATCAAGAACCCAAGGACCAAAAATATTAATTATTGGCAAAATGCATTTCCTAGCATTCAGCTAGAATGGTATCCGGGGTGGTAAGTCTCCATTGCCTCCACCTTTTCCCAATCCTTTGGATCTATGGCCAAAGGGGAGGAAGATTTCAGATCCATGACGACAGGTGGGACAAGTGTAGTCTGTGCGTGACCTTCTCCAAACCACTTCCAGGGCAGATAGGCCTCCAGGCATTAGCCAGACAAATGTGGGGTCACATTCACAAGCCTCGTCTTTAAGAGAAGCCTACGTCTTCCTTTCAGCAGGGCAGTGGATGTGCACGTGCCCCTGTGGGAAACCCAGTGCCAGGGCTTGGAGACTCTATTGCATTGCATCCAACTTTCCTTCAGCTTCTAGAAGCCTGGGAAGAAAGATATCTTTCTACTTTCTGCTATTGTGATAAGAATGCATTAAGAGGATGTATTAGAAGAAATTTGTTATCGACAAGAAAAATTCCCACCTGAAATCCTGCAGTGTCTGTCTCTGGGTATTTTTTCAGTTTACCTGCAGTCTGGAGGGAATCCGACAGCATCTAAGTCCCTAGCTGGTGTTTATGTCTCCCTGCCCAGGCAGACATAACAACTTCTGCCACATTGTTGCGATGAAGATAGAGTCTGCTTGGTAGCACACTGTTGTGGTTTGACCACTGCTTTCTGGGGGTGGGGAGGCTTGTGGGGCAGGTTCCCCATGTTATTTACTCCTAGATGAGAAGCAACTGAGTTGTGAGGCTGTTGAGAGAGACACAAGCTGGAGGGGATTTGGATGGCAGACAGAGAGGGTCGTGTACCCCCATGGCTAGACTCACTGGTATTCTTGGCACAGTGTATCTCTTTGAGTAGGTTTGATGCATTTATTGGGTCCTTACAAGGCATGTTAACCTGTCCCAAACTCCCTGGGCAGACTTCTCGTGTTTGTGTGTCTCCTTGGGTCTGACTTTTGCTTCAGCGGTGGCAGCAACAGTGCCTGCAGGCTCTTGGAGCCAGCTTTGCTGTGTGTGCAGAAAGCTAGAAGGGTTGCTTGCTGGCTTTTAACCAACAGCAGATAGCAGGGTGAGTAGCAAAGTCCAGCATCCTTGCTTTGGTTTGGGACTATTCTGAGGGTTTCAGGCTCCAGCTGTACTCTGTGGGGGCTTTGCTGAGATCAGCCTGTGCTCCGGGCCACCCTCTCCTCCTGCATCCTTGCCACATTTCCCACTTCAAAGTCTGCTCCTGGGAAGCTCAGCCTGAGACTGACCAAATGATCGACTAGATTGTAGAATCTTTCCCCCAAAGGGCTATGCAGCCATTAAAAATGGTAGCTTAGATATATAATTACATATTCACAAAGATGTTTACAATTTATGGTTAAATAGAAAACATGGTTGATCAAACTGTCTATAGTATTTAATTTTTGTAAAAATAAAATGAGAGGATGGATATACTTCCAAACGGATAATAAGAATAATCTTCAGGATAAAGATAATTTTAATTTTTTCTACTTGCTTACTTGCATCCCCTAATTTTTCTATATTAAAAATAACAACTAATATTTATTCAATGCTTGCAAAGTTCTGTGATAATCATGCCTTACACATTATTTAATCCTTATAGCAGCCCTGGGAAGTAGATACAATGATAAATTATTTGTTTAGGCAAGTAAGGCACAGAGAAGTTAGGTAACTGACCTCAGATCACGCAGCTAGTAAGCAACAGAGTTGAGCCTCCCAAGCTACTCTAACCTCAGAATGACTGAGATCTTCTATCTCCCAAATGAGCTTTCATTAGCCATGCCATCAATTTTTAAAAGTTCAAAGTTAAAATAAACTCAAATAGACTCATGTTCATAGCAGCATTATTCATTATAGATAGAAGGTGGAAGCCACCCAAATGTCCATTGAGAGATGAATAGATGTGCACAATGTGGCATATACATGCAATGGAATATTGGCCTTAAAAGGAATGAAATTCTGGCACGCACTATGACATGGATAAACCTTGAGGATTTTATGCTAAATGCAATAAGCTAGACACAGTAGGACACATGGTGTACACTTCTGCAGGGTTCTTAGGGCCGTCAAATTCATAGAGACAGAAGTGGCATGGTGATTGCTAGGGAGGGAGATGAAGACTCACTGTTTGGTGCAGAGTTTCAGTTTTATAAAATGAAAAGAGTTGCACTGACGGATGGTGAAGGCGATTATGCATCGGTGTGGCTGTACCTAATGACACTGAGCTGTGCACCTAAAAACGATTAACATTGTATATTTTATGTTATGTAGATATGTGTATTTTACCACAATAAAAAAACTGATAAAAACAGACTCTGGGACAGCATGGTGATAGAGATTCTTCCTGCCTCCTGACCCTTCTCCTAAGCCCATTTGTGCACTTCCTTGTAAAATCCAGGTTCTGCAAAGTCAGTTTCACTAGAACCCCCTACCACTGATGTCTGATCAGAGTCCCCTTCCCCACTGTCCCCCTCAAGATGCCTGGTCACCCTGGCTTTCCCACAGCACAAATCCTGTTAGGTGAGTGTTGCCAGAAGCTCCCGATACTGCATGTTTCCTCTTAGCTGTTGGCCAGGTGCCCCTACCCTGCTCCCTGGCTGTGAATTCCCCACTCAGAGCCCGATGTCTGCATTCCTGCTGAGCCTGATATCCTCTCACTGCAGAGTCTTCCTGATGTGATCCCTGTACCGATCTCCATGGTCCCAAATAAAGTCTTCCTTCCTCTGCTTTCACAAGTGTCATTGAATATTTATTTCTTTATGGATGGACATCTAGGAGTCTTCCTGATCACTTTTCCTCCCAGTTGCTTCCTCCATGAGGACCTGTAATTTACCCCTTGTACACAGTACCCTATTGGCAGGGGTTGCTGGGGGGTGAGAGCCAGGGCGTCCACTGACCTGGCTTTCTGTGTGGCAAGGGAACCTTTAGCAAGTGTTCTCAGAATCTCAGCGTCAGTTCCAGAAGCAGAGTTTTTTGGAACCAGGTTGGTCTGGCGCAACTGGAGTAATTCTATCTGTGAACTCTGTTAATGTTCTGTAGACTGTGGCTATTATTCTTGAAATAAACTTAATTGATGGTGACGTAATGGATGTGGCAGTTAAATTTAAATATAAAAAGGATGGCTTGAGAATGAACAATTTTTAATACACCTGCTTGCACTGAAGTTTGTTGGTTACATTTTTCATCATTGTATTGTTAGTTATATGTTTATTTTCTGCTTTACAGGTTTGACTGATCCTATTTAAAAATAAATAAATAAGCAAACCTCTCTTTTATTAGTCTGATGTTTTTGTGGCCAGATGGTACCAGTTGACTCTCAGCTGAACTGCTGTTGCCTGACCACACTCCAAGCTCACAAATAAGATGAAGGTTTCTCTTGTGTGGTGTGAAACTGTTGAATATCTCGAAGAATTTTCTTTTGCAAGTGGTACTGCTGCTGATAAATGTGATATTGAGCAACAATGGAACAGATTTTTCTTTATAGTAAATGTGTAATCTAATTTCCCACTAGTCTTAGGATTCTAGTGATATCTCATTCTCCCTAAATGTAAAAACATCCTTCGACTTGTATTAACTTATGAAGTGAGGCAGAGGAAGCCAAAACAATGAAATACAATGACTTGGAAATGGCAAGAGCTAAATAGGGCCTTGCTGGTTTTATTATCTTTGTACATTCTCTGTTTACCAATTTTTTTCCCTGTGATTCTTTTAATAATAGTTCATAGGGTCTTGATAGCACACAGATCATGCCAATTTACTTGAAAAAAATCCTGGCAACAGAATTATCCTAAATATACCTTTGAGGATGCAATTAGAATCATTATACAGTTCTTTGGGCAGCTGCGGGGAGGGAAGACAGCTTGATGTTAGGGCTAAGACAATGGACTTTATTTTTTTTGTGAAAAGTGCTTTGAACACAAACTCTCAGTGTTCACAGTAATTAATTAGCGTATCTTGGACTCGATCACCACATTTTCTGAACCCCAGTATTACAATGCATGGGGTTCATCTGAATAATTTTTTTATCTGGTTAATTTGAGGGTACGAAGAAATAGGTTACAATATTTGCAGTTGTTAGGTAAAGTTCCTCTTATCATTGTGCCCTCAATTGTGCCATACATCCTAACATTGTGCCCATTAACTGGGAGCACATCAATCCTCCCCCCCTCCTCCCCTCTCCTCCTTCCTTCTCCCCCTCCCCCCACCTTGAATTGGCTTGAGTTTTCTCTTATATGTACATGCATTAGATCACCTCTGGCTTCACATTGGTATTGAATCCATTGGATATTCAATTCTATTTCCATTTTTGTGATACTTTATTATGCAGAATGTGTTTCAACTCCATCCAGGTTAATATAAAAGTTGTAAAATCTTTAATGGCTGAATAGTTTTCCATGGTGTATATATATGCATATATATATATATACACACACACACACACACACACACACACACACACACACACACCATAGTTTATTAATCCATTCCTAGGTTGGTGAGCATTTAGGTTGTTTTCACATTTTTGGTGATTGTAAATTGAGCTGCAATAAACAATCAGTGCAAATGTCCTTATGATAGAAGGATTTTTTTTCCTTCTGGGTAGATGCCCAGTAATGAGATTACAGGACAAATAAGAGGTCTAATTTGAGTTCTTTGAGGATTCTGCATACTCTTTCAAAAGAGGTTGTATTAGTTTGCAGTCCCACCAACAGAGTGAAAGTGTTCCCCATCCACACCAGCATCTCTAGCTTTGAGACTTTGTGATGTGGGCCATTCTCACTGGGGTTAGGTAATATCTCAAGGTGGTTTTTATTTGCATTTCTCTGATGATTAAGGACAATGAGCATTTTTTCAAATGTTTGTTAGCCATGCATTTGTCTTCATCAGAAAAGGTTCTGTTCATGTCTCTTGGCCCAATGAGAGATGGGATTGTTTGCTCTCTTTTTGTTGATTAATTTTAGCTCTCTATAGAGTCTAGTTATCAACCCTTTGTCAGATTCATATCATGCACCTGTCTTTTCCCGTTTTGAAGGTTATCTTCTTACTTGTGTCCTTAGCTGTGCATAAGCTTTTTAGCTTAATTAAATCCCATTTGTTTATTTTCGTTGGTATTGTGATCACCAATTGTGTTGAAGTCTTCTTCATAAAATCTTTCCCTAGTCTAACACCATGAAGCGTTTTCCCCACACTTTCTTTTAAGATTTTTATTGTTTCATGACTTAGATTTAAAACTTTTATCCATCTTAAGTCAATATTTGTCAATGGTGAAAGGTGTGGATTCATTTTAAGTCTTTTACACGTGGCTCTCTAGATCTTCTAGTACCATTTAGGAAGAGGGATTATTTGCCACTCTCTATGCTTTTGTTTGGTTTATCAAAGATCAGATGGCAACTAGGAACTGGTTTCATCTCTTGGCTTCCTATTCTGTTCCATATGTCTATATTTCTATTTTTGTGCCTGTACCATGGTGTTTTTTAATCACTGTGGACTTGTAATATATCCTGAAATCTGGTAGAGTGATGCCTCCAGCTTTGTTTTTATTACAAAGAATAGTGTTGGGGGCAGCAATGTAGGGCACTGTCCCCATATGTCGGAGGTGGCGGGTTCAAACCCAGCCCTGGCCAAAAACCATGAAAAAAAAAAAAAAAGAGTAGTATTGGCTATGTGGGGTTTTTTCCGGTGCCCTAAAAAATGATGTACTCTTTTACAGTTCTTCACAGTATGATGTTGGTATTTTAATGGGGACTGCATTGACTCTCTAGAATGCTTTGGATAGAATAGACATTTTGACAATATTGATTCTTCCCAGCTATGAGCATGGTGTGTTCTTCCATTTGTTAATGTCTTCTTCTATTTCTTTTCTTAGGATTTCATAATTATCTTTGTAGTGATCCTTCACCTCTTTTGTTAGGTATATTCCTAGGTATTTCATTTTCTATGATGCTATTTTGAAGGGAATTATGTCCTTGATTCGCTTCTCAACTTGGCTATTATTGGTGTATACAAAGCCTACTGATTTGTGGACATTGATTTTATATACTGAGATGTTACTGTATTTCTTGATCACTTTCAGGAGTTTTGTGGCTGAGTCTTTGAGGTTATCTAAGTATAAGATCATATCATCAGCAAAGAGTGAGAGTTTGACCTCCTCTGTCTCCATTTGGATGCCCTTTATATCCTTCCCCTGCCTGATTGCATTGGCTAGGTCTTCCAGAACTATGTTGAATAGTAGGGGTGATAGTGGACATCCTTGTTTGGTTCCAGTTCTAAGTGGAAAAGCTTTCAGTTTTACACCCTTCAGTATGATGTTAGCTGTGGGCTTGCCATACATGGCCTCAATCATCTTAAGAAAGATGCCACCTGTGCCTATTAAGTGTTCTTGTTAGAAAAGGATGAAGTATTTGTCAAATGTTTTTTTCTGCATCTATTGAGAGACTTATATGGTGTTTGTTTTTGGTTCTATTGCTATGGTGAATTACATTTATGGATTTGTGTATGTTAAACCAGACTGGCATCCCTAGGATAAAGCCTACTTGATTGTGATGTATAATTTTTTTTAAAGTGTACCTGCAATCTGTTAGCTAAGATTTTGTTGAGTATTTTTTCATTGACATTCATTAGTAAAATTGATCTGTAGTTCTCCTTTTTAGTTGGGTCCTTTCCTGGTTTTGGAATCAGGGTGATATTTGCTTCTAGAATATATTTAGGAAGGTTCCTTCTTAATATTTTGAAATACTTTCTACAGTATAGGTACAAGCTCATCTTTGAAGTTTTGATAGAATTCTGGTGTGAAGCCATCTGGTCCAGGGTTTTTTTTTTTTAAAAAAAGCTTTTTTATTATTTCTGCAATCTTAGTGCTTGTTCAAGAGATCTGTTTTGGTACAACTGAGGAATGGGAGAAATCCAGGGTGTGCATAGTGCAGAGACCTTGCCTGGAGCTGTGGCTCAAAGGAGCTAAGAGACCTTTCCACTTTTGGCCCTAGGAGGAAAGTGTTAGCAAGATCATGCTGCAGAATTTTTCTTTTGCTTTCATCCTTACTTAATTTTTCCTTCCTGTTTTTTTTTTTTTGTTTGTTTGTTGTTGTTGTTATTTGTTTGTTTTTGCTCTTTTCCTTCTCTTCCTGTTTATGGAAAATGAAGAGTCTGGCTCTGCCCAGGCTGGGAAGGAGCACCTGATTTTGAGGAACCCACACAGTCCAGCCCCTCAAAATACTTGAGTTTCAGGCATGGCATTAGCACCATGCTGATCAATACCATTTCTTACATCACTCTCATTCTCTTTTCCTATCTCCTGTCATATAAGTTTTTTTTTGTTATTATTCCCCCTTTCCCTTTTCTTTCTTTTTATTTTCTTTTAGTCTTTCCTTCTTTTTTCCTCTTTCTTTCTTTTCCTTTTGTTTCTCTCTGTTTGCTCTTTACCTTTTCCCTCCCTTTGGCCTCACATTTGGTTTCTTCATCACCCAAACTGTGAGACAAGTTAATTTGAAGCAAAGGAGGAAGTGAGAAGGAAAAGGAGCACAAAGACATGAACAAGAAGAAAGCACACATGAGTAGGAACCAATAGAAAAATTCAGGCACTATGAAAAGCCAAAATAGAGCAACTCCTCCAAGGGACCCTGAGGTAGCTTTTACAGAAGATTCCTCCTATAAAGAATTAATGGACTTGACAGAAGGGAATTTAAAATATGGATGACTAAGACAATACATGGAATGGATGAGAAAATGGAAAGACAGAACCAAAAGTTAGACAGAGATATGTAGAATATAGAAAGGATATGATGGAGCTTAAGGAAATGAAGAAGACAATCAGGGAATGTAAAGATACAAAGATGCAGTAGAAAGTATAAAAAATAGATTAGACCATGGAGAAGAAAGAACCTCAGAGCTAGAGGATAAAGTTTTCAAGTTAACCCAAGTAGTTACAGAGGCAGAAAAAAAAGAGAGAGAAAGCAGAGTAGGAGCTTACTGAACTACAAGACTCCATGAAGTGTTCAAACATATGAATAATAGGAATCCCTGAAGGGAAGAAGATTGTCCCAAAGGTATGGAAGCCCTATTGGCAACTATCATAAATGAATACATCCCAAGTTTTACTAAGGACCCCTCCACACTCCTTTTAGATGGATAACAAACCCCGGGTCATCTCAACTCAAACAGAGCTTCTCCACAACACATTGTACTGAACCTGTCCAAAGTCATGATGAAGGAGAAAATACTGCAAGGAGTAAGTGAAAACTGACATACAGGTGCAGAGGCTTTGGGATGACAGCAGACTTTTCAACTGAAACTTTCTAAGCCAGAATGGTATGGTCATCCACCTTCAGTATCCTTAAACAAAACAATTTTCATCCCAGAATTCTGAATCCCACTAAACTAAGCTGCAAAATTGATGGGGAAATCAAATCTTTTGCAGATATACAAGCACCAAGGAAATTCTCCGCACTACGACCAGCACTACAAGAAATACTTAGACCTATTCTCAAGGTCTAAGGGACCGCAATGGACCACCACCAAAATAAACACCTAGAAGCTAAAGGCCAAAACTTAGCTTCCACAGTGGCACAAAGGATAAAACTACACAACAGACTTTGTCATAACAAAATGAATAAAATTCTACCACACTTATCAATACTCTTAATAAATGTCAATGGACTGAATTCCTCATTGAAGAGGCAAATGTTGGCTGAATGGATAAAAAAAACACAAGCTATCCATATGCTGTCTCCAGGAGACAAATCTAGCCCTGAAAGACAAATCAAGACTCAGAGTTAAGGGATGGAAAACAGTGTTCTAAGCAAATGGAAATCAGAAGAAAAAGTGGTTGCAATCTTATTCTCAGATACAAGTAGATTCAAAGCAACTAAAGTCAAGAAAGACAAAGGTGGACATTTCATACTGGTACAAGGACAACAAGACAACAAGAAGACATGTCAATTTTAAATATTTATGCACCTAACTTAAATGCTCCCAGATTTATGAAACAGATCTTTAGCAGTCTGAGCAATACGATATCTCATAACAACATAATATCGAGGGACTTTAACACTTCTCTGACAGAACTGGAAAGATCCTCTAAACAGAAACAAAACAAAGATACAAAGGACTTTAATAGGACCATAGAAAAAATGGGATTAATAGACATATATAAAACACACCATCCTAAAAGTTAAGGAATATGCATTTTTCTTGTCAGATTATCATCCCTAATTATCAGAGAAATGCAAATCAAAACCACCCTGAGGTATCACCTAACCCCAGTTAGAATGGCCCAATCACAAAATCTCAATGCTGCAGATGCTGGCATGGATATAGAGAGAAGGGAACAGTTTTACATTGCTGGTGGGACTGCAAACTAATACAACCATTTTGGAAGGAAGTATGGAGAAACCTAGAAGAATTTAAACTAGACCTCCCTTTTGATCTTGCAATCCCATTACTGGATATCTACCCAGAAGAAAAAAAAATCCTTTTATCATAAGGACATTTGCACTAGACTGTTTATTGCAGCTCAATTTATAATTGCCAAATTGTAGAAACAACCTAAATGCACACCAATCCAGGAATGGATTAATAATTTGTGGTATATGTATACCATGGAATACTATTAAGCCACCAAAATGATGGTGACTTTTCATCTTTGGAATTAAATTGGATGGAGTTGAAATACATTCTTCATAGTAAAGCATTATAAGAATGGAGTAGCAAGAATCCAATGTACCTAATTCTGATATGAGGAGAATTGATGTTAGTACATGGTGGTGGGGGAGAATGGGGTAGCAGAGAGAGGGAACGAGGGAGGGGGTTGGAGGTCATAATATGTGACACACTTCTTGGGGGCAGGACATAATTATAAGAGGGACTATACCTAACAAATGAAAACAGTGTAACCTTCAATAAATCCCCTAAAAAAACAAAAACAAAAACAAAAAACCTCCTCTTCCCCCAAACCCAGAGATCTATTTCTTCCTGGTTAAGTCTAGGGAGATGGTGTAATTCCAGGCATTGGTCCATTTCCTCCACATCATCAAATTTCTGGGGATGGAGGTTTTTTTTGTAGAAATTAGAGATAATCTCTTATATCACTGTGGTATCAGTTGTTATTTCCCCCTTAATTTCCGATTGAGGTTATTCAAGATTTTACTTTTCTGTTTCTAGTTAATCTTGCCAAAGGTTTATTGATTTTATTTATGGTTTTGAAGAACCAACTTTTTGTTTTGTTAATTTTCTGAATGACTCTTTTGTTTTCAATTTCATTTATTTCTGCTTTAATTTTGGCTATTTCTTTTCTTTTGCTAGGTTTGGGGTTGGATTGCTCTTCCTTTTCCATTTCTTTAAGATAAAATTAATTAGGCTCTTGATGTGCTCTCTTTCTGTTTTTCAGATGTAGACAGCTCATGTGATACATGTTTCATTTAGGACTGCTTTTGCAATATCCCACAGGTTTTGTAGATTGTGTCTTCATTGCTGTTAATTTTGAGGAAGCTAATGATTTCCTCCTTTATGTCTTCCTTGACTCAACTGTCATTCACCATAAGATTATTTAGTTTCCATGCCTTTGTGTGGAGATGAAAATATTTGTTGAAGCTTAGTTACATCTTAATTTCCCTGTGTTCTAAAAAGATACAAGTGTAATTTCAATTATTTTGATTTTGTTAAAGTTTGATTTGTGTTGTAGGGTATGTTCTATTTTGGAGAATGTTTTATGGCTCGATGAGAAGAATGTGTATGCCTTAGCTTTGGGATGGTGTGTTATGTATATATCTATTAAGCACAATTGTTCTAGGGTCATGTTTAAGTTCCTTGTATCTTTGTTTAGTTTCTGTTTAGAGGATCTGTTCAGCTGTGTAAGAGGGATGTTAAAGTATCCAGCTAGTATGGTGTTATAGAATATCATATTGCTCAGACCAATTAAGTCTGTTTCATAAATCTGGAAGCATTTAAGTTGGGTGTATAAATATTTAGAATTGAAATGTCCTCTTGTTGTATTGTTCCCATGACCATTATGAAGTGACCATATTTGTGTCTTTAGTTGCTTTAAATCTAAGTGTATGTAAGATTGCAATCCCTTCTTTCTTCTGATTTCCATTTGCCTGAAATATTGTTTTCAACCCTCTATCCTGAGTCTTGATTTGTCCTTCAAAGCTAGGAGTGTCTCCTGGAGATAGTATATAGATTACTTGTGTTTTTTTATCTAGTCAGTAAGCCTGTGCCTCTTCAGGGGTTAATTCAGTCCATTGAAACTTATCGAGAGAACTGGTAAGCATGGTGGAGTTCCATTCTTCTTATTTTGTGACTGTCCATTGTTTAGTTTTATACTTCGTCCTATTATGGAAGCTGGGTTTTTTCCTTTAGTTTCTGAGTGTTAACTTTGCTGGTGGTCCATTGTGATGGTCAGTGTGTAGAATGGGTATAAGTATTTCCTGTAGAGCTGGTCTCATTTTGGCAAACTTCCTCAGTGTTTGCATATCAGTAAAAGATTTTATTTCTCCATCAATTTTAATGCTTAACTTAGCAGAATATACAATTTTGTGCTAAAAATTGTTTTGTTTAAGAAAGTTAAAGTTAGATGACCATTCTTTACTGGCCTGAAAAGTTATAGCTAAGTAGTCCTCTGTAACCTTGATGGATCTGCCCCTGTAGGTCAATTGGTACATACTCCTGGCTGCTTGAAGAATTTCCTCTTTTGTCTTGACTTTGGACAAGTTCATGGCAATGTGTCTTGGAGATGCTCTGTTTTGAGTTTAGATGATTCAGGGTTCTATATACTTCTGACAGGAGTGTGTTGGGATTTTTGGTGATACTTGGGAAATTTTCATTTATGATAGCCTCCAGCAGGATGTTGATTTCTTTGACATGATCTTATTTCCCTTCAAGGATACTTATAATTCCTATGTTTGAATGCTTTGTGAAGTCCCATAATTCTCTCAGTGAATGTTCTGCTTTCTCTCTTTTCTTTTCTGCCTCTTTAACTGCCTGTGTTAGCTCAACAACTTGATCATCTAGCTCTGAGATTCTTTCTTCTTCATGGTCTAATCTGTTATTGATACTTTCTATTGCATCTTTAAGTTCCCTGATTTATTCCTGCCATTCCTTATGTTCCACTTCATCTTTTATATATTCTTTATATCTTTTATCTCTTATTTGGTCTATTTATTGATTTGTTTTTCACTTTCTCCTCAATTCCTTTATTATTTTTATCATCTACATTTTAAGTTCCCTTTCTATCATTTCCATTATTTTTTTATAGATGGAATCATCTGTGGTAGCTACATCCCTTGGGGGAGGGCAGTGTTCTGTTCTGTTTTTTTCATGTTGCCAGGATTTTTCTGTTGGTTACTCCTCATGAATGTGTTCTTTCTGTCAGCTTCCTCCCCCCTACTTTTCCTTTTAACTTCCTCTTTCTGTTTAATTTGCCTTGTCTCTGTGCTTAGGTGTTGAAGTGTACTTTAGGTGTAAGTCCAAAAGGAAGAGAAGAGTAGAGTGAAAGGGAGGAAAGAAAGAAAAAGAGAAAAGAAAATGGTAGGGAAGCGAGTAAAAGGGAAGATTGATAAAAAGAAGAAGTGAAGAACAGAAAGAGAGAGAGAAGAGTAATATTGGTGCTCAGCAGTGTGCTTTGGCACATACACATTATTCCTGGCCTCTGGGGGTCTGGGATGGGTGAGTCCCTTGAGATCAGGAGCTCCTTATCAGCCTGAGCAAAAATAAGAACCACCTCCACCAAATAGAATAGAAAAAAAACCCAGCAGTATGTCATAGTGGGGACCTACCAATAGCATCCTTCTGAAGGCCAAAGCTAGAAATACACACTATACCAGGAGTTCAAGGTCTCCTTGCGTCAGGCCAATGTTGTGGCCCCCCCATCTAAGGCTTAAGAGTGAGGCTCTATCCCATAAATATAAGCCAGATTGACAAAGAATGAAATAGATCAGAAAAAAAGAAAAAATGATACCAAAGTATGCAAAGAAAATTGAATATAAAATTATGTAACATATAAAAAATAGGGGTGTGTCTTAGGTGTTATTTGAGATGTATGGGAAAGATAAGAAAAGTAGAAAAATCTTTACAAAGAGATAAAAGGAGAGAAATGGAAATGAAAGAAGGAATAAAATGGGTAGAAAAAGTGTAGCAAAAGTGCAGCCCTTACTATTGAAGAAAGTAAAAAATGGAAAAGCAAAAGTAGAACAAAATAAACAAGAACAAAAACCCTAAGAAAAAATTGGAAAAAAAAAAGAATAAAATAATTAGAAAAACTGTAGCAAAAATGAAGCTATAACTATTGAAGAATGAAAAATTAAAAATACAAAAACAAAACAAAACAAACAACCAAACAGAAAAAGAAAAAACCCTCAGCAGAAAAAAAAAGGATACAAAAAGCATATATTGCAATATATTGCCTAGAGAACAGGCAGTGTTCTGGGTTAGGAGATGCTAATCACAATCCTGACCCAGCTGTAAAAGAGAGGGACTAGAAGCCACTATGTAGTTGTCAAGGTGATCCAGTCCCATCTTCCTGATTTATTTGCTCTCAATTCCCATAGTGTTGGGTGCCCAAAGCTCTAGGCAGCCTACTTAAGAGACAGGCCTTGACCTTTCAAATCAGTGCCCCTTGGCCACAAAATGGCTTTCCCAGGAAAGCGAGTTTCACTTGAGTCTCCCTAAAGATGGCAGCTCAGTAGGCACACTAGAACAAGCCTGGCACTAGGACCCTGTGGGCTGTTCCTCCCAGACACTTCCCATAATGGCTGCACCCTGTTAACTGCTGAATGAGGAGATCTCTGCTCCACCCAGGGGCTCAATCCCACCCACTGGGTGCTGTCTAAGAATACTCACTGGCTCAAACTCTCCCAAGGTAGCTCCAAGAAGTACATAGGTACAAAATAAAAAAAATGAAAAACAAACAAACAAAAAAGACAACAAAACCCCCCAAACTGCCAGACTGGCCTTCTCTGTCTGAAACCCACTGCTGAACTGGCCTGCCTCTGCTGGCATGCAAGCACTTGCCTTCTGTGCCAGTTCTCCACTGCTCGGACCTCTTTGTTGGCTTCTAGGAGTTTCCTGTCACCTCCCTGCTCCCCCAAAGTGATGCCTCTGAGCAGCGTACTCCACCCAGAGGTGGCTGGAGTCCTTTCTCCCCAATCTCACTACCAGCGGCTGCAAAAGAGATGTGTCTCTATCACCATCTGGTTTCATCCACTCATCTGAATAATTTGGATACAGGATCATGAGGCCTAGGGTAGCAGCTTCTGCAGCCCCCTAATCCTCATTCATAAACCTCTCTCTTGTCAATATTGCCTGGGAGGTTGGAGAATTTGCATTTTCCAATCTTTATGAAACTGATTGGAGTTATCATGGATTTCTTTAGTTCATGGCTCTGGTGGCAGAACTGGACAGCAGACAAGCAGAGAATGTTCTAGATCATGCTTGCTAACTCTAGCTGAACATTTTTCAGAAGGCACAGGTTCCCTGTGGTAGGTGTATTTGGGGACTGCTTGCCGCTGGGACAAAAGAAAGACTCTTGAGAAAGGAAAGGAAGAATTTGTAAGTTACTTCTCAGGTGTAATTGTAACCTAAATATTTTACGTAAAATTACAACTTTGGTTTCCCTGTGTCTTACTGGTTTGTGAATATAAATGAGATTGTTATTTTTAGTGCATAATTGGTCTCATTTGCTGACCTGGAGTAACAACTGTAAGAGTACTCACGGCTGTCTCACATTTAAACAAATTTTCTCAAACTCTTCTACTGTGCTCTATGGGAATGTCCTGTCTCAAATCTTCTGAGACAGGTGTTTTGGTGTTGCCAATTTTACACGTACTCTGAGAAAATGCTGTATACTTGTGAGATTTTAGTAATGTTATGTAGCAGAGCTCCTGGTTGATCTAGGAGGTGTCGTAGTCTGTTTTCTGTTACTAGAACGGAATACCTGAGATAACTGGATAATTTATAAAGAAAATAAATTTAGTTCTGGAGTCTGGGAAGTCCAAGGTTGAGGGACTGCATCTGGTGAGAGCTTTTTTGCTGATAGCGATTCTCTGCAAAGTCCTGAGGTGGCACAGGACATCCTATGATGACAGGTTCACAAGAGGGAGACAACTCAATTTTTGTAACAGAGTCACTTTTGTGATAACTAATCTACTGCTGTGACAACCCATTAATTAATTAACCTGTTAATACTAATCCATGAATGTACCAATCCATTTGTGTGGGCAGAGCCCTCATGACACAATCACCTTTTAAAGGACCCCCATTTTAATATTGTTTTATTGGGGATCAACTTTCAACATGAGTTTTGAAGGTAACGAATATTCAAATCATAGCAGGTGGGAACTGGGTGCTCAGGGTTGGTGGCTCTTCTAGGATGTGGTGGGGCTGGTGAGAATGTCCAGTCTTGTATATTTTTATGTCTTCTTTTCATCTTCCTCTGCTTCCTTGTTGTGTAAAAATCTCTACCTTTAGCCAAAACAGAGGTCCCCAGGTATCTTAGCTCGTGCAAGTTGACTCCTAGGAAAATGTGTTTTCACATGCCAGTCTCCACTTATATTCTCTTACTTGAGATCCAAAGCCCTGTTAAATATTGTTTCTAATTCAACAGAGGAGGAAAATTGGTTCAGAAGTGGCAAACAACTTGGAGAAGGTCAACAACTAATATAAGGCTGCGATAAAAGTTTCACTCAAGTTATTTTGACTCTAAATCAGTGCTCTTGGGGTCAAAGTTAGAGACGTGAGCTAGGCAAAATGAGATTTTTGTGTAGTTCCAGACTCATGGAATGCTATAGTCAGATCAGACGATGCTACCTCTTTCATTTTTGGTAGCTCGGACCCTGACAGGGCTTCTAGAAGAGACAACCAGTACATAAAACAATAAGCAACGCCCAACAGAAAAACAAATCCATCTTCACATTAATAAATATGCAAGAAAATACAGCTGGATAATCTTTTTAAAAATAGATCAGATTATTTTATCTATTTGAGGGGATCAATATTCAATTAGGGGAGCCTTGAAAGTTAACAGATTTAAGAGAAGAAAATACAGTGATGACAAGAGAAACCAACCTGAATAAATGTTTTAGAAGGCAAAATTCCGAAGGATATAGTTTAGTGTGCAAGGTCTTTGACAAAGTCTGAGCAAATGTTCCTGAATTCTTTCCATTTACCTCACACACCTGTGCACCAGCCAAATTAATATCTCCTAAATGTGTGACTTACCCCTCAATTCCTGTCAACAGGATAAACTTAACATGACTAAAAGGAAGGTATAGGGACCTAATTGTGCATCATAAACTTGATTGTTAAAGTAGTTCTTCTAAACCTAATTGTCAACAACTTTTTGTTTTCCTTTCTGCTTGTATTCAGTTCCACGGGAGTGAGATGGACTGAGAGAAGGATGGCTTTTCTGTTTCTAATTGGCATAAAAATGTGATAGCAACAACGATCCTTGGGGCTATTCGCTTAATCTCTACCAAAGTTCAGTGTCTCTCTCTAGATTTGTAAGTGAGGTTCTTGAGTCAGGAAATGTATCACATGCTGTGGATTTCTTGCAAAAGTTAAAAAAAAACCCAAGAGTTTTAGGAAAGGAATAAGATAATTTTTGTTATCTGATGAGACAATAGCAGCTACTGACTGAAGGAAAAAATAATCAGGCAAGCTTAGCTGATAAAAGGGCCCCAAAGTAGGCAAATAAGAAAATATTTTTATCACAGATTTGACTAGAAAGTACTTATGGATCCTTTTTCTTTCCAGAAGCAGAATAGCAGCATCATACACAATGGTTTATGAGCTGGTCAGAAACATCAAGGTCCACAATTAACATAGTAGAAGCTCATTTTAATGCAGTGAGACATCCTCTTTGCTGTCACCTTTATTTCCTTGAAATAAATTACCAGATATTGTCTTTGATGTGTGAAGGGAAGAGCTTAAAATTATTTTGGCACTAAATGATGCACAGACAATATTTATCTAGCAGAAACTCAAGTCTCTCAATTACCTACTGCATACATTGGGCAGGCACATTGACAGAAAGATGATATGAACATTTAGGACCTTTTCATTTGGGGTAGAAAAATTCGGCAAAAACAGCAAAGACACAGCTGTCTTGGATATTTATGATGCTGTGACATGTTTGAAAAAGGATTACACTGAAATTTTGTGGCATATGCGAATGTCTGCTTGCTCTTTTGCCTGGAGCAACTGACATTGTGTTACAGAAACAGATGCATGTGTTCATGTCATAGTGATTGGGTTCTTCAGGAGGTAGCTCAGAGCTCCGTTACTTTTTAAGACACATGGACATGTCATAGATAAAAGTGAGAAATCCTGATTTGGAAGCATGGGTTGCATGAGGAGTGATAACTAAATTGACTAGTGGTGAGTAGAGAGTGGCTGTTGGCTTAGCGAATGTTATGCACATTTCTTCCTTGAGTGTATAATGATGCACAGACTTCTGCTTTTCTGGGACTCATTTAAGCATTCTGTAAGCGAAGTTCCAATGAGCTGGAACCTCTTCCTTCAGCAGATGTTTCCACAAATTGTTTCCCTGTGGCCACTATGCTGCAAAGTTGTTCTAACTCAATAGACAACTTATCTGTCTGATGGGCTTATATGTCTCCACTACATTATTGCGCATTCTCATGCTCTCATTTAAGGACGAGTTTACGGTAGGAGAGGATAGTCACGCACAACTGTGACTGTGCTTTTCTCGCTGTGTTTCTACCTCGTCATCAATGGTTAGCCCTCTGGTGCTTTCAGAGACTAAACTGATACGGCAGGTTTACCCACCTAGAGACTGATTGAGCTAGAAACCACTTCCTATTTCTTAACAAGACATGTTATTGGAAAATACACCAAGATGCTGCAAAGCTGCCTAATTGTAAAATCACCCTACATTTACTTTTGTGACATATGATTCTTATCTATTGTTACAATGATCCTGTTGATGGAGCAATTGAGTTTTTCTGTGGTTTTTAGACCTCTTTTGTATTTGTAAAATCAGAGGTACCTTCTGAACTACATTTTTCTGTTGAATATTATAAGCATCTGCATGGCTGAATTAAAATAACAATAGATATTACTCCATTGCTTTTCCCTGGAGAGCCGGGATCAAAAGTGGTGAAGTAGGGAATTCATAAGCTTCTGTGTTGTTCATTTGCCTTTTTAACCACAAGCAGATGTCACGTTTCTAATGACAAATAAAGGAAATGTTTTCACAATGTGGACAAGCAGTTGCAGACGGTTATATTGGTGAATCCAGATCAGTTATGCATTTCAAGTATCAGTTTCCTTTGAGCTATAACTTAATTGAATCAAAATCTAACTCAGTTTTGCTATATGTTTTCTGAGAACGTTAATTCCTCTTTAATAGAATGGTTGTGAGGTCTGCGCTGGAATTATATTTTTGAGTACAAAACTTCAGGGAGTGGGAAATAGCCATTCTTTCATCTGAATGCTTTTTTTACACATTTTCAGAAATGAATTTGAAAATATTGAATATGTAAGCTTCCTTTTACTAGTGTTTGAGGGATTGTTAAATAACAACCCACTTGAAATCTTTAAATTTGCTATTGCTATTTAATATTTAAAAGCAGTGTTGGTGTTTATGCTCTGCTAAAAAATGTATACATAAGGAGATAACAAAGGTATGCCGCCATGAGGATGATTCTAACGTGAAGTGAGGATAAACCAAAATAAATAAATAAATAACTCCCAAACCAACAAACTTAAGTAATGAGATTCTAGCCCACTTGCTGTGCAAACTGTCTTCCAAACATTTAGTCAAAAAAATTTTAGGACACCCGTATAGATGGGAAGAATGCAAGTCATTAAGAGTTGATGAATATTCTGAAAAATATTTGGTTCAATGACTACATCGATTGGCATTAGACTCTTCTGGTTGGAGGTGATAGAAAGTAACGGACCCTGCTGAAGTCATGTTTATCCCTGCCAGGAAGATAAAGGTCCTTGACTGAACAGGTTGCATCCAGTGCCCGAGTTGTGTTTGCTTTCCCGAACCTTCCTGGGGCTTGACTGATACATATTTCTTGCCTATTTCCAATTTGCCTTGGCTTGGTCCTTCCAGGAATTGTCTGTAACTCTAACCCTACACATTTTTTTGCTCACTAGGATTTTATTATATAAAATGGCTGCTCTTCTGAGAGCTCAAATCAGTTAATTTTAATGCAGTCAGGCTTTTCTTCACACATTCTCACCCAACATCTATTACCTACTTCCTCCCTCAAACCTTTTCTTGCCTCTTGTCCATTTATTTCTGAGATTTTTCTCTTTCTCCTCATTCTGTGTTTGAGGAAACTTTGCCCATAATTGTGGCTAATCAGTTTGAGCACATAGTATCATACACTTACATACAGGGAAAATTAAAGTTATACATTTTTAAATGATATTAACTGCAAAGACTCCTCCAGTATTACAAGTCCCTTTCAGAATCTTCACAGAAATCATCCTTCATCCAACTTATTTTCTAATTTGATAGATTTTTACTCATTACTGGCATTTAAGATATACTCTCTCATGGTTTGTTTTCCTTTAGTTTTGTTGAACCATGGGTATCTCAAACATGCCACAAAGCTGTTGCAGCTACAATATAGGTTCAGTGGTTCGTGGACTGCTTTGGAAAACTAATAAAGATTTATTATAATTTGTCTATACAAAGATGCATTTTCTCTCTTTCTGCCAAACAGGCCATACCTCAAAAAATTATATTTTTCAAGACTCTTATAAAAGTCCTGTGTTGTGTGGTGGTTTCGGGGCTGTAGGGCTGAAGGTACGACGTGGGTAGGGAGAGGATCTGATTATAAAAATGAATAGGATATTATCCCTGTCCTCAAGGAATTTTTCATTCAGTGGGGAAACAAAAGAGTGAGGTTCACACTCAGAAAAGGCTGCATAGAGCTGGTCTAAAAGTCTATCTCAGGCCCCTGCGATTCTCGGCTCCTCACTATGTCCCCTGTGATCATTTTAACAGTGAAAGTGTTACTAAATATAGCAGTTTAAGTTCAGAGGCTACATCTGTGGGTTTGAAAGCCTAATCTTTGTACATGTTTGTGTAAAAATTGTGCAGACACGGACTCACAGTTGTGTTTAGGGTTGCCCCTAGGATTTTCATTTTTGAAGCCCTTGTCTAAGCCCAATTTCTTGCTATTTTTACAACTAGAAAGTCCTCTAAATATGTTACAAATGGAATGGTGAATTTTCCACAGTGTTCTCTTGCTCTCTGGCTTCACTTATCCACCTGGCCTGCTGATTCATTCAACTCTATCGTCTGCAAAGGATACTTTCCTCTTCCTTCCTGCTGCATATCTTCTGTATTCACCCCTTGCTTGAAAAGCCTCCCCTCAGAGGTTAACCACTCAGGTTAATTCTAGGAGTGCAGAGATGAGAGCAAGTCTTGGCCCAAGTGCCCAAGCACCTAAAATGCTTCTCATTTTATTTCCCTCTGAGTCTCGCTGTAGAAAATTCAGAAAGCTGATGGTGTGAGTGAAGGTCTTAACCAATTGAACACACTGGGGTGGAGGAGGGGAAATTAGGCAGGAAGACTGTAATTGCTAAAGCAAATGGGTCCAGACAGGGCTAAAGCTTCAACTGGGGTCATCCCACTGCATTTGGCACTTCTACTGCTTTTGGTGCCAACAGTAACACTGGCACACAAGCCTTTCTGGAAA
Organism: Perodicticus potto; assembly: GCA_963574655.1. Taxonomy (NCBI): domain Eukaryota; kingdom Metazoa; phylum Chordata; class Mammalia; order Primates; family Lorisidae; genus Perodicticus; species Perodicticus potto. The sequence goes on along the minus strand of CAUYRH010158026.1, from coordinate 28,104 downwards.
TTTCAGTGTATGGCACGTCAATAGCCGTGGAAGTGTGATGTCATCCTCAGTTAGTGTCAGTCCTGTGATTATTGATTGGTGGGTTGTAACAAAATTAATTAGTTGCTGAGGCATAGGGTTGTCAAATCATGTTAAATGATTTTATATCCTTTACAGAGATCTAAATCTATTCATTGGATTCAAGATGCAATACCATAATTGCTAATATTAAATTAAGGCTTTATGTCATAGTGTGGGTTGTCATACATCTTTTAGAGTTCTTCTTTTTTTTTTTTTCTAGGAGAATGTTTGAAAACAACCTCAGCTTTTTTGTGTGTAAATTTATGTCTTTATGTCAGGATTTTTAAAGTTGACCGATTTTTAACAAAATAGAGAATTAAAAAAATGGTGTAATTAAGTATGTCCTTGATTAGGAGCACAGACATTTTCTCAGATTACTTGAGAACAAGAATTCTTAAGTATAACAGAAAAGCATGGCTCATCTTTATACAGCGAAGGATTCTCAATACCATTTCCCAAAGAAATTACTTTCTGTTTGAAATCTGCAAAGGAAGTCAAGGAGGGAAGGCAGATACAAAGAGCAAAGCTAAGTGATAGAGGCTGCCTGTTCTCAGGATACCAGAGGGGTCCCTGGCTGGTAGGCATTTCCTTGGACTGATGCACACTGGGGAGGGAGGAACAGGACTCAAGGGCGAGAAGGAAGGGAGGAAGCACTCTTGATTTCTGTGTCCATTCCCTCAGTCAGGGCCTGACTATCCTTTCCAATTATTGACATAGCCTCCTTACCCTCAAGTCACGGCATGTTGTCCCTGTTCTAACCCCACCTGTTTGAAGGATTGACTCTCTAAATGGCAGGTTTGATCTGGTGGCCACTTCCACCACCACACTGATAAATACATTCTTCCAACCTCCAAGCTCATTTGAGGACAGATGAGCATTTGGACAGATGGTGTGACATTTCACACCATCCCTGTTTGAAACCTTTGTGGGTGAAAATTGCTTAAGAATGAAGGGCACACAACCTGCTTGGCACTCCAGACCTCTCAGTCTGTCTGCACTCCTTCTTTCAGCCTCACATCTCACCTTCCCAGACTCTCATGCCCAGACTGGAGCTGCATTAGACACTTCCACACTTGGAATGCACCATCTTCTTCTCTCCTAGACTTCGCTAGGTGAGTTGTTTTGTTTGCAGTTCTTTCCTGACCTTTACCACTTACATGTCTTCTTCAGTCTTTGTAACTCAAAGTCTTGATCTACCAGAAAAACCTTTAGTTTCCTTGTATTTCCTTATGCTCCTGTGGAATTTTATATATTTTTTTCTTTTTTGAGACAGAGTCACACTCTGTCACCCTGGGTAGAGTGATGTGATGTTGTAGCTCACAGCAACCTCAGACTCTTTGGGCTTTAGCAGTCCTCTTGCCTCAGCCTCCCAAGTAGCCACAACACCTGGTTAGTTTTTCTAATTTTAGTAGAGGTGGAGTCTCACTATTGTGCAGACTGTCTCAAATACCTGAACTCAAGCACCCCACCTTGCCCCAGCCTCCCAGTCTATTTTTTCTTATTACAATGTAGTAACATGTTCAGCTTTCCTCAAGGACTGTGAGGGTGACTTAAGTGTCTTCCCAATGTCAAATGGGCACACGGGTCATGTAGTGGTGTAAAGGACATAGGAAACCAAGAAGGTGGAGGGGAGAAAGAGGGTGAGGGATGAAACACACCTGTCAGGGACAGTGATGACGACTCTGGTGATGGGCACGCTGACTTCAGCAATGTCATTCAGCCATATAACAAAAGCACTTTCACCCCATTAAAAAGATGTCGGTATGTTTTGTAGGGATACTTCTTTTTATCTATTTACTTGATCAAGTACCAAAAAGATATAGTTTGCTGATTAGTTACTACCCTAATTTTATTGACCATATATATATTTGAATTAATAGAATATTTCTTTTTGGAAAAAAAGCATTCCTTCTCCTATAGATCTACCTATACATATATATATCCTATGTGTTCTTTTCCTCTGGAGAACCCTAACATGGGGAGTATATTATAAAAGGAATGATCACAAAAGAAGTCATTCAAGGGTCACAAAGGAGAGTGGTAGGTGTCAACTCCCTTGGCAAACAAGGGGCAAACACATGAGGGTGGCCATGGAAATGATTGCAAATAAGCATAGGAATAAGATAGAAAGAAAAAATATGATGTTTTTAAGTGATCACCATGGTTGATTTCAATTGCCCAAAAACAAAAGAGAAGAACTAAAAGAGCAGCAACAGTAATATTTAAGCTCTTGAACCAGTAATACATTTCACAGGAGCAGTAAGAATAACTAAAAATCATAGCACAAAGGGGCACTTTTGGAATGGGAGGAATGTGGCTTCTAAGAAAAAAGGAAGATCACTCTGATTAAGTGCCTTGCTGCTACTGTCGTGAATGTATTATCACTTCAGCCTTGAGCGTCTCCAATCAGTGAGCTCCATGACCTGCCTTATGTATCAATGGCAACCTCTGTGTTTGAAATAGTAACACACTTTGCCCTGGATGGTTATAATAATGGAGTTTAAATTGGTGGATACAGATGCTATAATTTTCACTAGGTTGTTATCCTTGTGTGGAAATTTGAAGAATCAATTCAAGACACATTTCAGGGTCTAGGCAGGAAGATGGTTCAGACTGCAGATGCCCTGATTTCTCTTGGCCCTCAGATCAGCTTCTTCCCACTCTAATCCATTCTTCACACCACTGAGAGATGTCTTTCTCAAACACCTATCTGATTACATGTCTTCTCTGTTTAAAATCTCCTGATGGCTCTCAGTTGCTATAGACACAAGGCCACTTTCTGTTTCTCAGAGGCTGGGTTCCTGCATGCCTCTGGGCTGTGCTTGCTCAGTTCCTGGGAGTTCCTGGGAGGCCTGGGAGCCTCTCCCTCGTCTTTTCCCTCTATGCCTATCCCTAGCTGACTTGGTGGTCCTCACATCATTAAGCCTTCTAGGAAAACTACAGAATCCATTCCTTCCTCTCTGTGCTGCGGAGATCACTGCACTCACATTGACACATTGAAAGAGCTGTGAACCCTTACAATGTCTTTTTCTTTTTTGTCTTTTGAATCACAATTGGTGGCACAATACCTGGTATTTCCTAAGCCCTCAATATACATGTGGAATCAGTGAACTTAAAGACCAATAATGCAAAGTACTTTATGAAACTGTCTGCATTTCAAATGGTTCTGAAATTGTTTGGAATGTGGGACCTGTTGCTATAGAAACAAGCACATGGGACATAGTTCTAGAGCCCAGAGATTCACCCATCAAAGCCAGTTTACTTTTAGGAAGGATATAGTAGCTGAGCATCTACCTGTGTGTAACACCTGGGCCACAGTGTGGGCCCAGTGACACCGCCTGCCCCTTGTGCACTGAGATGAGGAGAGGCAGGTTGGCTCCTGGTGCCTGGAATCTGGTTCACCAGTGTGATGCGGAGGAGGGGTGTGGTCTGTGGTCCAAGGCAAGTGAGGACAGAGTATCAGAGGAGCCTCATGGGTTCGCATGGAGTCAGGCCCTGCTGAGGGCTGGGGAAGGGGAGGAGCCCTTGCAGATTAGTGCTGCTCCCCTTCCCTCTGCCCAGTCTAATCCCTTGAACACAAGTGGGGAGAATGTTGCTGAGGAGGGACAGAGGTGGCTGTGAGCAGGAGAGCAGGAGGATCGATGGCTGGCTAGACGGAGGGTCCCATTTGGGTCCTCACTCCCACCCCCTCCCTATCTCCCTCACTGCCTGGGGGTGGCAGGAGAGTCTTTTCCTATTCTCTTGCCCCTCCTTCTTTCTGACTCTCCATCATCCAGCCCATGTGTCTGACAGTGACCAGCAGGAGGTAAGGGATGAAGTGAAATAGGGATTGGGAGAAGAGCAGAAATAGGGTCTGCAGTGGGGAGAGAAGGTGAGGCAGATTCCGGGCCAGATGCAAGTCAGTGACTCCTAAAATAGAGGGAGTTTTTAGAGATTTAGGGTCAGACATCTGTGTTCTAATGCTGATTTCTCCAGTGGAGGAAATGTGGACAAATAATTTAAATTCTACACCCTCAATATTCTTGTCTGTGTGACAAGAAATCTGACAGTACCCATCCCTGAAGAAGGTTGTTGTGACAATAAATATTCAAATACCCTTGACCCCCAAAAGAGCAAGGTGTCCTGGGGGCTCCTATTTTCACCCTTCCTGTCTTTCTTTCTCCCTCCTTCTGTTTCTTTCCCTTCTCTTCCTTACCCTCATTTCTTTGCCTTTTTCTCTCATCTTCCTCCCCTCCTCTTGTCCCTTTCCCCCTTTCTCCCTGTTCTACTACATGACCCTTCAACTTTTCGATCCACTAATTTGCTTCTCTTTATGAGTTTGCAGACTCTTGGAAGATGGGCACTACCTTTGTTTATCTGCTGGTGTTTTGTTTCCTTCCTTTGTACATTCCCAGTGCCTGGCACATGACTTTCCCCAGGTAAAACCTTATCATCAGCAAACAAGGATAGTTTGAGCTCCTGTTTGCTGATTTGGATGCCCTTTGTTTCCTGCTCCTGCCTCAGAGCTCTGGCTAGGACTTTCAGGATTATGTTGAACAGAAGTAGTGACAGTGGGCATCCCTGTCTTGTTCCAGTTTCTTAGAGAGAATGCCTTTAATTTTATCCCATTCAGGATGATGTTGGCTGTGGGTTTGTCATATGGCTTTTATTATTTTGAGGTATGTTCTAAGAAATAAATTTCTATTGTTGGTAAGCCCCCAGTTTATGGTGTTTTGTTATAGCAGTCTGAGCTATAAAGACTTGTCATCCTCTTTACACTTCAAATATTAGGATATTTGCAGTATGCTTGAAGCCATTAAAAAGTAAATATGAGTTTAAAACCAAAAGCGAGTTTTAGGCTCCTGGAGAAACTCTGCACAGTTAGCATACAGTTGCTCACTGGGTCCTGGCTGGCATTTTATCTGCACACAGGCCGAGCTCTGGGTGGTCCACTGGATCTGTCTCTGGCCATAGTCTGACATCGCTCTGTGCTCTGTTGTAACACACAGCATTTGTTCCCTGCTCTGAACCAATGCTTGGTGCCTGCTGCTCTCCATCTTCCATCCAACAGACATTTCTGGGGCATGATTTGTCCTTAGTTGTAGCAAAAATGTCTTTTGCCCTTTGGTCAAAGTTTGGAGGCACATGTAGAGGGTGGGGCATCCCTGGGTACATACCATGACTCTGAGGTTGGGAACTACTGGACTGGAGAATCGTCGAGGACATTGTAAGCTTTTGAGCTGCTGAAAAAGCAAATCTTCAACAACTTTTCCATTAATGGAATCCATAATGGATTACCATTAAAAATGGGAAACATTTATTGTGGCCAACTTTAATGATTATGCACAAAATATGCGTTGGAAAGCAAATGCTAAATGCTTCAGGAAGTTGGTACGGGTTGAATATTCCTAATTTAAAAATCTAAAATCCAAAATGCTTCAAATTCCAGAACTTTTGGGAGCTATATGAAGGCTGAAAGACTACCATGGTCTGTTGCAGCATTGTGTAACCTCCGATACATGTGTTTGGTGATGGCACTGTGCTGCCCAGCTACTCTTAACATGATGGCTTTTTTAATTGTATTAATGGCATGTAATTTTTTTCTTTTACTAAGTACTTACGTATGAGCAAATATAAGAAAATGAGTGCTTATCACTAGCACGTAAATCAGAGTCAGGGATGATGGTGTTGCCAAAAACTACAGATTGTCCATGTAGGTGGCTGAGACAGTGATGCCTTTGCATTCTAAGGCTTCAGGTTTGTTTCATACACAAACAGAGTTTGCCCTGGGTAGAGTGCTGTGGCTTCATAACAGCTCACAGCAAACTCAAACTCTTGGTCTCAAGTGATCCTCTTGCCTTAGCCTCCCTAGTAGCTGGAACTACAGGTACTTGCCATGACACAGCAATCCATCTGCCTTGGCCTCCCAGAGTGCTAGGATTATAGATGTGAGCCACCAGGCCAGCCTTATACAAAAAATAATTAAAAATATTGTATGAAATCTAGTTTACGTGTATAAAGTGTATATGAAACATAAATGAGTTTTGTGTTTAGTCTTGGGTCCCCTTTCCAAGATATTCCATCATGCATACATACATGTTCCAACTTCTAAAAACATCTGAAATTCAAAAAAATCCCCAATGTGAAATATTTATGGCCCTAAGCATTTTGGATAAAGGATATACTTGGCCTAAACCAATTTTCCGTCCTCCAGGTAATGCAGGATATAAGATATTTCTAGAAATTTGAAATAGGTTGAATCTTCAAAATGCCCACCAACCCAGGAATGGATTAACAAGCTGTGGTATGTATACATCATGGAATGCTATTCGGCCATCAAAAAGATGGAGGCTTGATATCTTTTGTATTAACCTGGATAAAAGATGTGTAACACATTATTCTTAGTAAAGCATCACAAGAATGGAGAAACAAGAATCTTATGTACTCAATTCTGTTTTGAGGACAATTAAGGTCCTAGTACATGAAAAAAGGAAGGTTGAGAAAGGGAAGGAGGGAGAGGGTAGAGAGATAAGGGTGTGTTACACCTTTGGGAGGCAGGACACAAATATAAGAAGGTCCTTATCTAGCAAAAGCAATCAATGTAACCTGGTTCTGTGTACTCTCAATGAATCCCCAACAAAAAATTCCCCCCCCCCAAATTATTTTATTCAGTAAAAAATTGAAGCATATTCTAAGAAAAGAACATCCATATAGGAGCATCTTGTGAGACCATTCAAAGATCATCAGAATTGCAAAGGAAGGTTCAAAGAAACCAAGTTGACAAAAAACAAATTGTATAATATCAAGAAACATATCTTCATCCAGCTCACTTTTAAACTGACAGAAAAGTGTGAGCTATTATTAAAATTATTTAAAATTTCAATATTTCATTGCTTGGAGATTAAAGTACAATAATCACGAAAAAATAATCTGAGCCCATCTTGATAATGGGGGGTGTAAACTGGGTTGCATCTGTAAAGATATATGAATGCAAAACACAGTGAGTGGGAAATTAGCTGATGACAGAACCGATGGCCACCTGCCCTTAAAGATGGTGGTGGTTATGACAGGGCATTTCAAAATGTCAGGAGGAAACTTAGTCCAGTGAATGGCATTGACAGTGGCGGAAGTGCTCTACTGATTCTCAGTGTGTTGAAGTTACTTCTTTTTATTCCTTTAAAATTTTTAAGTTACCTGCAATATAAGAAAAATGAAAAATTTCCATGATTCTTGTATTTCCTTTTAGTAAATAACCTCTTTTGTTCACTTGGCTGTCCTTCAGAATGAAAACTCTAAGGCCATTTAGAGAGAGTTAGACATCTTAACCAGAACGAAGGCTATGAGCCTTTAAGAAGGTGCTGACTTTGGGGAGGCTATAGCCTTGGGGGATCTTAATAGCACCTGACTCATAGGTTTACCATCAGGGTTAACTTATTTGAAATATGCTACATTTTTAGGGTGGTAACTTGACACATGGTAAGCACTGAAAAATGTTGGAAATGGTTATTCCACAATTCTGGGAAACAACTGCTTTTTCACTCGTTAGCCAGTGACTATGTAAGAACATTAAATTTCAGACGTTTCAGGTTTCACCCACGTAAATGGGCAATAATAATGATTTCCCTGTACAATTACAGACTTAGGAATGGAGATTAAGGCAACATTTCCCCTATTAGAACTACTATTTAACAAGTGCTTTTTAAATGATAGCTATGTCTAATTGGAAACATAATGACTAGCCATTGCAGAAAAGTTGGAAAATACAGGAAAGCACATTCAAAGATTAAAGTTTACTTGTTAACCTCAAACCTGAGTTATGTGCTCTTAATATTTTTGCATCTGTCCTTTGTCACATAAATGTGTTTCAATATGTTATCTATGACCTATCTTTATTCCATCCATACCTAATGAGGTATGAAGCACTGGGTGTACATAAAAGAAACATAAGGTGGGCATCATGGCGCACACCTGCCTAAGCATTTTGGGAGGCCAAGGTAAGAATATTGCTTGAGTCCTTGGAGTTTAAGATCAACCTGGACAACATAGTGAGAGCGCATCTCTAAAAAAATTAGAAAAATTAAATTAGCTGGGGCTAGTGATATGTGCCTGTAGTCCCAGCTACAGGAAGTAGTAGAGCCTGTAGTCCCCTGAGGAAAGGATCCTTTGAGCCCAGGAGTTTGAGGTTGCTGTGAGCAATGATGACACCACTGTACTCCAGCCTAGGTGACAGAGCAAGTGTCTGTCTCAAAATATGCTCCTCAACGGTACTCATATTCTCCTGGGAGAGAGGGTTGGCAATATCAAACAGCTAAATAACAAGGGAAAGCTGTTTGCCATTCTGTAACAAAAGGTTAATTTTCAAAGGGGAGAGAGATGAAGACACAGATATCAAAGGAGGTGGGGTAGAGAGTTAGGGGATTCCTCTTTAGGTGACAAATAATCCTGGTTTGGGCTGGTCTGAGGGTATCCCCAGATGTGGGACTTTCAGGGCTGACATCTGGAAAGCAGCACTGTCAGAGACTCACCTGAGGATAAGGCTGCCCAGCCCCAGCCTGGAAGTGGGATATGAGAGGGATATATGCAAATTCTTGGACATGTCCTTTCGAATGGATGAACTCTGCCATTGGCTGTCTTTCTTTATTCCTGAATGCAGGATATGGCTGTGGTGCTGGGGTCAGTGGTGCTTCAACTGACAGTAACAGTGGTTGGTTTCAGGGAGAGCAAAGGAAAGCTCCCAGCACCGGGCAGGTTAAAATATTAAGTGTAAACTAAGGGGGCAAACCAGGAGTGCTAGAATGAGCAGACAGCCAAGCCCATCAGTGCCACCCCCCTTCCAGCCTCTGTTCATTCACCCAGAGGGACAGGAGCCTCTGGATACTCCTGAGCCACACGAGCAGGTGGGACCTGCCACATTCTTTCCCTGGAGGAAGGGTATTGTGAGATTCTTAAATCCTTATTTTATAAGGAGTGAGAGTGGTGGCTATTTTTAGAGTCAAGCCTGCTCATTACATAACAAGTTTTGTTATTTATGAAGTTATGTCTGCCCTTGTCAGCCTTGACATCACTGGCCACCAGCCCAATGGAGGCATGTGTTTGGGACTCACCCCCAGCTTCCTTTGCAGATGAAGCCCTCTCCCCAGGTGGTCCAGTGACAGAATGAAAGAAAGAGGGTCCTGGATGGCCTACACTGTCCATTATAAGATTAGTATTTTTCCCCTCTTTCTTATAGAAGCTCAGCCTGTGCCCATCACATAATCAGGTGTTCCCCAGAATTAGTGGCCTGTAGAAAGTGCAGAGACTATAATCAAGGTAGATTATTTTTCTCGTGGCATTTTGAGTTTATAAAAAAATATTAAAAATCTGATGGGCTCCTACTAACTTCAAATACTTAGGCATCTTTTAGGCTCAGAATAGAAGACAAATGGCTTGAAAACATTCCTTGCAGTGATGGTTCAACTTACTTCACTGTTTCTCAAGAGGGTAAGCGCCCTTATTAGTTTCTGAGGAGAAAAATAAACCTCTAGGATATGACCTTACTATAAGATCTACTCTTTTGTTTTTCCTGGTAATTGAAGAAGTCACAGCATGCACCAGAAAGATTAAGGCTTGTGTAGAAAGAAATTAGAGTTTTGTTTTCTTTTTAAAGTATTGGACTCTCACATGGTGCTATTGAAGTAACAGTCTGTGCTAATTTCTTAGCAGACATGTCCAAAGGAACTTTCTTCACCAACTTGTTCTTTGAGGACTCACAGTCAAGCAACCTCTCTGTGTAGGCTTTAGAGGAGCCCTTGCTTTGGGGTATTTTATGGCCAGAATGTTATAGTCATCATAATTAATATTTTTACATGGAAGAGCACACCGTGTTTGAAGTTAGCATGGATATCCGAATTTCTTTGAAATTACAGAGAATGCAAGTACTTTAGAGCAAGCTTTCTGTGAATAAAATTATACAAATTAGTTCTAACTAGGGTCTTGGGAAAATTCTGAGAGAACATTCTGTTAATGCAAACTGTGGACCCACAATTTATTGAACAAAGATCTATTTTTGAACTATGATTTAAAAAGTATTTAGATTTTTGTGTGCCCAGAGTAAACATCCTCAAATTTCTTCTTCTTTCTTAAATGCCTGGAGGTTGATATTCCTTTGAAGTGTTAGGGAATAAGAACGCACCTCACTGACATGCAGTCCAAGTCCTAGTAAAGTGGTAAGTGATGACAATTCCCTGGGTGGAGCCAGGGAATGAGTCAGTAGTAGAAGACTTTTATAAGTAGACATGATATTAATAATGGCAAACAACTTATTCTTTCCAGTATATTCAATACAACTCCCTGATGACTTAAAGTACATGTTTCAAGTCAAGTCAGAAAATATTTGTTCAACATATATCATGCATGAAGAAATTTTTCCTAGCCTCTATGAAGCATGCAAAAATGAAAATGATAAAGTCCCTGTCCTTGGTGAGCTTATAATCTGCTTAGAAATAATTTCAATTGGGAGGGAGGTGGGGTCTTGGTGTGTGACACACCTTTTGGGGGCAAGACACAATTGTAAGAGAGACTTTCCCTAACAAATGCAATAAGTGTAACCTGATTTCTTGTACCCCCAATGAATCCCCAACAATAAAAAAAAAAAGAAAAAAAGAAATAATTTCAATTAAAACAAAACATGGCAGCTTTGACTACAGAAGGTTTGTGGTAAAGATATGACAGGATGTAGAAATTTACATTTAGAATTTTCTCAGTGGAACAAAGGTCAAATTGTACATTGGAGAATTGAATCATGTTCTACCACAAATACATGCTTTTGTTGGGAGATACTCTTCCTGCTTAGTAGAATAAAAATAGTTTCTTATCATTGGTTACCATCCACTGATAGTACCAGCTAACTTTGGAGGAAGACTGGATTCAGATAAGATTAATCCTGGTGAAGTGGCCTATGAAAGCAAGCATTTATCAAAATGCTTTATGGGGGTAGTGGTTTATTATTTTCTCTGTTCTCTGTACTACAGGGAACATTAGCTTTCGGAATAGGTCATTTTGAAAGTACTCTCTATGATAGGACTAAGACTTTATAGATTGCCTCTGGTGACATTGGCTGTTGCATGTTCTCCATTTGGAAATAAAGCAGCCTGTGGTCTCATATCCAATTCATAGAATTCCAGGCTGCCACCAAAATTCTGCATAATAGGAATACCTTACTGCTAGGAGCTGTTTCGTTAAGCAGGCCACTTTTAAAGTTGAGTATTGATTGAACAGTTAGTTATGGCAGCATAAAACCTGACTGTGTTAAGCACTTTCTCTTTCTGTCATTTGAGCCCTTGGAGGAAGGGCTGAATGGAGAGCATTCAGTATATTGAGAGAAATTTACAAGTTATCTTGAAGGGAACAGAAGGAAAATGGGGAAAACAATATTGATTGCTTCCCATAACTTTCCCGTACTCTTAAGGAATGTTTTACAGACCATTAAACTCAATAAGCTCTAGGTGTCTGATGGAAAAATGAATGAAGGGCAATAGGTGTAGGTTTTATCTTTTAAATTGCAATTTGACTTTACTGGGCAGAAAAAGGGAATATAATTAATCAACTGTTTCATAAAGAAAACAACTTGAATCATTGTTGATGTATTGCTATCTTGAATTCTGCTGTGATATGCAAACTGGAGATTGTGGTCAATGCTCCAAGCCTCTCTTAACAAATGCTTTGATTCTCAGGTATAAGATATATATGCTTTGAAAATAATAGCTATTACTTTATGTCCACACACACTTCCAGATCTTCCAGATATAAACTCATGTGTATAACCACATACTCATACATTTCAAGTTACACACACATCATAAAATAAGAAAATTATAATATTGCTAATTTGGGGAATCAGGATTGTAATTTATCAGGATAGAACTTTAAGATGAAGAAAAACATCTCACAACTTGAGTACTCACTCAGGATAGTTTTTTTTTTCCAAATTTAACCAATTGCTTCTTTTAAATGTTAATTTTGAGGGTTTTTTGATTGTTTGTTTTCTGATTCCTTGTGTAGTTTATTTGGACAGTTGAGGGAAGTGGTTCTCTCCTTTAATGAGATAGCTCTGAGGGGGAAGTTCTCTTATATTCCTAGTTCTCTGAGAGATATAAATCATTAGTGGATGTCAAAATTTGTCAAGGCTTTCCCCACATTTATAAAGGTAATCATATGGAGAATGGGTGCAGTGGCTCACACCTGTAATCCTAGCACACTGGCCAAGGCAGGAGGATCATTTGAGCTCAGGAGTTGGAGACCAGCCTGAGCAAAAAAAGTGAGACAACATCCCTACTAAAAATAGAAAAATTAGCTGGATGTGGTGGCTACACATGTAGTCCCAGCTGCTGAAGAGGCTGGGGCAGGAGGATTGCCAGAACCCAGGAATTTGAGGTTGCTGTGAGCTTTTATGACACCGTGGCACTCTAGTGTGGGCAACAGAGTGAGAGTCTGTCTCAAAAAAAAAAAAAAAAGAGATAAAACATATGAATTTTTTCCCCAGATCTGTAGATGTGGTAAATTACACTGCTTAATTTTCAAACACCGAAACAATCTTTCATTCTTGGAATAAATATTATTTAGTAATGGTTTATTTTTCTATTTCATATATTGATGGAACCATTTTTCTAATTTGTTAAGGATTTTTATTATTATGTTTTTGGTCTATAGTTTTTTTTTTCTAGTAATGTATTTGTTTCATTTTTGTAACAGGGTTATTTTGGTCTCATATAATGAGTTAGAAAGTATTTTCTCTTCTGTTTTCTGAATTAATACTTAGAATTGTTAAGTATTGCTAATTCTTTATTAAATGTTTGGAGGAATTCACCAGTAAAGTCATCTGGGCCTGAAGTTTCTTTGTTGTAAGATATTAATTACTGTGCATGAATTTAATATTTCTTTATTAGCTGTCGGATTTTTCAGATTGTTTTTGAGCTTTAGTAGTTTGTGTGTCTTGAGAAATCATCCCATTTCATACATGTTATCACACATATTGGTAAAGCATTGTTCGGGATGTTTCCTTTTTATTCTTTTAGCGTTTGTAGGATCTGTACTAATGTTCCCCTTTTTGATTTCTGTTATTGATAATTTGTTCTCTCTGCCTCTCTTTCTCTCCTCAGTTTGGCTATATAAGTTTATTAATTTTACTGAGTTTTTCAAAGAATCAGCTCCCAGTTTCATTGACTTTTCTCTAATTCTTTTCTATTTCATTGATTTCTACTCAATTATTATCTCTCTTCTGCTTTCTTTGGGTTTAATTTGCTCTTTTATAATGTATTTGTTTCATTACTTTCTTCAGGTAGAAGCTTAAATTACTGATTTGAGATTCTTCTTTTGTTACATTAGCACTTGATACTATAAATTTTCTTCTACGCACTCATTCAGTTGTGTCCACAACTTTTGCTATGTTGTGTTTTTATTTTCAATTAATAATTGGAATTTTTTAAAAAACTTCTTTTGTGATTCCTTCCTTGATCCATGGGTTATATGAAAGTGTGTTTTGAAATATATGGAATATTCATGGATGTATCAGATATCTTTCTACTTTTTTACATAGATACTCTGATATTTAACCTACATGAGACATTCTGCCTTGCTTTAATTACTGTGAATGTTTAATGTTTTTCACTAAAAGTAATCAAAGAAAAGTGCTGCTTTCCAGGGGGTAGAGAGCAACACTTTACCAATACTACAAATTATATGGTGCTTTTCCTTAGTTTGTCTGCACCAAGTGCTAATGGAGATAGTACTGTTGCTGAAGAAGTATGCTATATCAGGGTCTAGCAGATCTGGGGTCTGGCCTGCTCTTGCTCAATAAAATGTGACCTTGGCTAAGGAACTTAGTAGAGTCTCAGTTTTTTTAATCTGTGAAATGGATATTATAATTCCTGCTTGATTATATTATGGGTTTTAGTAAAAATCAAATGAGGTAATGAAATATTTGTGATATATTACTGAGCATGTAAAATGGAAGCTATTATTCTTGTTAGAAGATATTATTTTTTACACATAAAATTATTTGTCATTCTACCCTTAACTATAATTATGTTTTTTTAATTTCAAATTAATATGAATACAACTGTTTAGGTTACATTGTTTTCAATTCTAAGGTAAACTTCAAGTTGTAGTTGAATTAAATTTGACTGTTTAAATAAATGTTTATAAAGATCTCACTTTAACTATAGGGGGTCAAATGTAAATGTTAAAATATAAAATTAAGAAGGGAGGGAAGTACGATGGCCAACCAGAGGCAGCTTTCAACATAGGCTCCTGTCCAGAGAGATAATGGACAGAATGGACTCAAAGAAACAGAAGGTAGGGATCTGAGCTAAGAAAGAAAATACATAAGTGCACATCATCTCTGCTGAGGCAAGCTGCAATTCCAGTAAAACAAATTCCAGGTACAAAGCCCACACCAAGAGGATGAGAGGCCCCTCCCCTAAGAAAAAGGCTCACTGTGTGCTCTCTGCAGGTGAGCAGGGAATATAAGTCCTCTTATTTTACCCCATGGGAAAGAGCTGCTAAACACCAGGCCTCCTTCTCTAGGGAGGTCCCACTTGTGAGACTAGGTATCATCCTCCCTGGTATAAAATTGAGCAAATATTTTCCCCACAATTCTGAACTCCTAGTCCACCCTTCCCCTGTCGTCTGGTGGTCTGAAGGCCTGTGCCTTGCAGAGCCAGAGTATTTGGCAATTCCTTAAGAGGCCTGGGCCTTGTGTGGTTTGCTAGACAGCTGTGCAGGAACAGTAACTCGAGTGGAAGTTGGGGGGCGGTGCAGGGAGACAGGGACATGCAGGAGAGAGAGAGTGAAAGAGAGACACACCATGTCATAATGGTGTGTGGAGGTGGTCATGCCCTGAGACAGACTTTGGTGGTGCACTTCCCTATCATTTCTCACCAGAGGGAGCCAGGTTCCAGCCCCTCAGGTTTTCTGGATGAAATTGCCTGTGGATCCCTCCTATTGGGTTTCTGGAGACCCTTTGAACTCCCCCTGTTGAGCAGTGATTGTACTGCCCAGGACAATCAGAGTAGAACTCTTGACCTGGCTATCCATCTGGGGACCCTCTAAGGTTGAGTGGTGGTTGTTTTGTAGTGGGAGGGACTGACTGTCCTCCTATAGCTGTTGCTGGTGGTGGTGGGGGCACCACAATTGCTTGCATTTCTCCCCAGCTGAGATTTCAGCCTAATACTGTGACTCTTTAGGATTGGACAGAGACAGCTAGTACATCACACCAACCAGGTCCTCTGAGTCTCTGGCTGCAGCCCTAAAAGGGACCTGTCCCATCCTAAAGAGGTTGGCTGATGGATCCAAAAATGCAGGCCAAGTGTCATTTGCCTATAATAGACTCTTATATCAAAAGACACAAAAAGACAGAATGAAGGGAAGGACATCTATAATACAGGCAAATGGATACTGGAAAAAAGCAGGGGTAGCAATTATATTTGCAGATATGATAGGATTTAAACAAACAAAAATAAGGAAATACAAGATGGACACTAAATATTTATCAAGCAAAATACCCAACATGAAGAGATTTCAATAATTAACATTTATGTGTCCCACCTAAATGCTCCTCAATTTATAAAACAAACCCTAACAAATATGAACACTTTGATATCTTCCTGCACTATAATTGTTGGATATTTAAAAACCCCTTTGTCACTTCTGGATAAATCCTTCAAGAAGAATCTAAACAAAGAAATAATAGACTTAAACTTGATCCTACAACAAATGGACCTAACAGATATCTACAGAATATTTCATCCTAATAAAACTGAATACACATTCTTCTCATCAGCCCATGAATCATCCTCCAAAATCAATCATATCTTAGGACACAAGTCTAATCTCAAAAAATTTAAAAGAATAGAAATTATTCCTTGTATCTTCTTGGACCACCACAGAATAAAAGTTGAACTCAACAGCAACAGAAATCTTCATACTCAAACAAAATCATGGAAACTAACTGAGCCTGAATGATAGCTGGGTTAAAGATGAGATTAAGAAGAAAATCATTAATCTTTGGAACAAAATGGTAATGAAGACACAAATTATCAAAACCTGTGGGATACTGCAAAGGCAGTCCTAAGAGAGAAATTTACAATGTTGGAAGCCTTCTTCAAGAAAACAGAAAGAGAAGAAGTCAACAACCTAATGGGTCATCTCAAGTAACTGAAAAAGGAAGAACAATTCAATTCCAAACCCAGAAGAAGAAAATAAATAACCAAAATTAGAGCAGAACTAAAGGAAATTGAAAACAAAAGAATCATTCAGAAGATCATTGAAACAAAAAGTTGGTTCTTTGAAAAGATTAATAAAATTGATAAACCTTTGGCTAGCATAACCAGAAACAGGAAAGCAAAATCTCTAACAATGTCAATCAGAAATGATAAAGGAGAAATAACAACAGATACCACAGAAATTCAAAAAATCCTCAATGATTACTACCAAAAACTCTATTCTCAGAAATATATTCTGGGGGAAATGGACCAACACCTGGAAGCATGCCACCTTCCTAGACTCAACCAGAAAGAATTAGAAATTTTGAATAGATTTATATCAAGCACTGAAATAGCATCAACTATACAAAATCTCCCCAAAAAGAGAAGTCTAGGACCAGATGGCTTCAAATCAGAATTCTACCAAATTTTCAAAGAGGAACTAGTAGCAATATTACATAACCTTTCCCAAAACATGGAAAAATAAGGAATCCTCTCTAACACATTCTATGAGGCTATATCACCCTAATTCCCAAACCAGGAAAGTACCCAGCAAAGAAAGAAAACTGTGGCCCAATATCAATGAATATTAATGCAAAAATATTCAATAAGACACTAGCAAACAGAATTGAATAATACATCAAAAACATTATACACCACCATCAAATTGGTTTTATCCCAGGTTACAAAGTTTGTTCAACATACATAAATCTATAAATATAATACACCACATAAATAAAATAAAAAACAAAGACCATATAATTCTATCAATTGATGCAGAAAAAGCTTTTGATAATATCCAGCATTGTTTTATGATCAGAACACTTAAGAAAATAGGCTTAGATGGGACATTTCTTACGCTGATAGAGGCCATCTACAGCAAACCCACAGACAATATCATATTAATGGAGTAAAATTGAAAACATTTCCACTCAGATCTTGAACTAAGCAAGGATGCCCATTGTCTCCACTGCTATTCTACATAGTAATGGAAGTCCTAGCCATTGCAATCAGACAAGAGAAGGGGATCAAGGGTATTCAAATGGAGTCAGAGGAGGTCAAACTGTTTTTGGCAGATGACATGATTTAATACCTGGAAAACCCCAGGAACTCAACTACAAAGTTCTTAGAAGTGATCAAGGAATATAGCAGTGTCTCAGGATAAAAAATCGATACTTACAAATCAGTTGCTTTTATATAAACCAACAATAGTCAAGCTGAAGATATAGTCAAGGACTCTATTCCTTTTACAGTAATTCCAAGGAAGATAAAATACCTGAGAATTTATCTAACAGAGGAAGTGAAAGATCTTTATAATAAGCACTATGAAACCCTGAGAAAGAAATAGCTGAAGATGTTTAACAAATGGAGAAACATACCATGCTCATGGCTGAGAAGAATCAACATTGTTAAAATGTTCATACTACCAAAAGCAGTCTACAGATTTAATGCAATCCCTATCAAGGCACCAATGTTGTACTTTAAAGAACTTGAGAAAATATCACTTTGTTTTATGTGGAATCAGAAAAAAAAAAAACTCATATAGCTATTACATTTCATAGAAATGAAAACAAATCAGGAGGTATCATGTTACTAGAGTTCAGATTATACTATAAATCAATAATGATTAAAACAGCACGGTACTGGAACAAAAGTAGAGATGTAGATAAATGGACAACAAAGAAGATCATCATATTGAACAGTGAGAAGTGCTCTCAAAGTATCTCTGTATCCATGAGCTGGATACAGAGTATAATCCAGAGTGGTGGAAATCTGATGAATTAGGCAAGTGGTTGTGACTGGCTGGGATTGGCTGGTCCCCCACAGAGATCTAGGGAGGGGAGGAAGCCTTTCCAGAGTTTTCAGTTGTTGGGGGAAGCTGCTCATTGAGTGGAAAGCTTGGAATAGTGGGCAAACTCAAACAGTGCACCACAACAGATTTGAATGCTGGTTGGAGTG
Organism: Perodicticus potto; assembly: GCA_963574655.1. NCBI lineage: Eukaryota > Metazoa > Chordata > Mammalia > Primates > Lorisidae > Perodicticus > Perodicticus potto. Next base: position 9,868 of record CAUYRH010158026.1, on the reverse strand, counting down.
GATTTGCCATAGGTTTGGTAGCTGGTAAGGCAGCCATACTGAGAAGGTCTTGTGGTAGGGGGCTGCCATTGTGGGAAGGTTTTGAGAAAGTCTTAGCAGGGGCCTAAATCATGGCCATCTTAATTTCACCTACCAGGATCAGAACTCCAATATTGGGATAGGCTGAGGGGCCACCACACCTCATGGGAATTGGAGTTGGGGGCACTGTGACACTTACCTCTGAAGGATTCTTCTGAACTTTAAAATATCAACCCGGCAGTGTCTGAAAGCTGAGGAAACAATTAGGCAATCACCAAAGGCAACTATGTTTGGAATAAGAACCATGAGGTTACAGGCTGTGCTCTTCATCTCCTAAAAAAAATATAGCATCACATGCTGTTCTGCAACATATTGCAAAATACTGTCAGTAACAGCAAGGACTTCTATTCATTTGGCTAGGAGGAAGAGTTTGGCTTTGCTCAGGCTGAGGCCACTTTAAGACCTGAGCTCTGAAACAAGATAATTTGGAGTAAGGGAGGCTGTGAGAAGGAAAAACGAGGACAAGAAGGTGAACAAGGAGAAAGAACACATAAGGAGGAACCTACAGGAAAATTTGGGCAACATCAATAAGCAAAACAGAGGAACTCCCCCCAAGGAACCATGAGGCAGCTACTGGAGAAGACTCCACCTATAAAAAATGAAGGGATTTGATAGAATGGGAATTTAAAATGTGAATGAGAAAGACAATAAAAGGAATAGATGAGAAAATGGAAAGATAGAACCAAAATTCAGATGAGAGATATGTAGAATATAGAAAGGATATGGCGGATCTTACAGTAGAAAGTATCTAAAATAGATTAGACCATGGAGAAGAAAGAACCTCAGAGCTAGAGGATAAAGTTTTCAAGTTAATTCAGGTAGTCAAAGAGGCAGAAAAGAAGAGAGAAACCAGAACAGGCATTTAGAGAACTATGAGACTCCATGAAGTGTTCAAAAATATGAATAATAGGGATTCCTGAAGGGGAAGAAGATTGTCCCAAAGGAATGGAAGCCCTATTGGAGACTATCATAAATAAAAACTTACCAAGTTTTACTAAAGATACCGACACACTCCTTTCAGATGGATATCGAACCCTGGATCTTCTCAATTCCAAAGGGCCTTTCCAAGACACATTGTAATGAACCTGTCCAAAGTCAAGATGAAAGAAAAAATTCTGCAAGCAGCCAGGAGTAAGCACCAACTAACCTATAGAGGCAGAGCCATTAGGATGACAGCAGACTTTTCAACTGAAACTTTCCAAGCCAGAAAAGAATGGTCATCCATCCTCAACATTCTTAAACAAAACGATTTTCAGCCCAGAATTCTGTATTCTGCTAAACTAAGCTTGAGAAGGGCTCTCAATGACTCAAGGTCACAGTACAGATCAGGGATGAGTAAACTTCAGCCTGTGGTCAATCTGGCCCAGAGCCTGTTTTCCTTAACAATGGTATATTGGGTCACAGTCATGCACATTGCCTATAGTTGCTTTCACACAACAGTAGAGATGAAATGGTCTGCAAAACCTAAACTAAACTTTATAGGAAATACATGCCAACTGATAGTCTGGAGGATGACAGAGAGAGTCCAGAAAGGCTTCTTGGTGGAGGAGATGTCAGGCTGTGGCATGAGGGGTGCAGGAGTGGTAAGACATGCTTCAAGAACACACACAGGCCTGAGGTGGGCAGGCAGGGTTAGGCAGGGGCATGAGAAGAAAGTGAGTGGCTGGCATATGGGAAATGAGGATCGGCAGCTGAAACAGGCCAAGAGCATCTGTGGCAGGCATTCTTAAGTCTTTTAGTGCCAGGCACCCTCTAGGCAGACTGGTGGAGTCTGTAGAACTCTGCCCAGAATAATGTTTTTGAATGCATAAAAGACATAGGGTTCCAAAGGAAACTGGTTATGATGAACTGCCTTCATAATGAAATAGAATATTATATTTATGAATAAAATATATAATATACTTATAGTTTATGTCATAAATACTGGTATAGAAAAATAGTTATATAAAGATAAATATTTATATAAGTAAATATATTTCACAATATACTGATATTTCATGAAATGCCATTATTGAAATCTTACAAAAGCAAATTGTTGTTATGGTAGTCTGAATAGTTCTATATTAACACAGTAAACAATGATATTTAGAATTCAGCCTCAAAACTATTACAATTTTAGATAGAGATAGGGTAGACATGTTTTAAGATACCAGCAGCAACTGCAATATGGCATCTAAATACTGGTGATGTCGATTAGTGCATGAGTCATAGGCACTGCTAAAAGTATTTGCTTTGCTGCCTGTATTCATAATTGAAGGAAATGCTGGATTTCATACCTAATGGAGATGAACTGAAGCTCATGAGCCCCTAGCCCCAAATTAAGACTCATTGGTGTAATCCTAATGGAACCACCCAAGGATTCCAAGTAGGGTTTGGAGGGGACCTGACATATTTAAATGGTGCTCCCTGGCTGCTCCGTGGAGCATTATCACAGTGAAGGCAGGAAAACCAGTAACTGTTGGTGATTTCCATTACATTGTGCATTTTGCTTTCCTGTTGATCATCCTTTCTCTAGAGCTGGAGAAGTGAAGCTAGAAATTCAATAGGTTAGAGTCCGTATTCCTGGCTCGATCATTCCCTTCCTTCTCTGGATCTCACTTAATTCTTCTGGAAATTCAGGGGGTTGAATCTGATAGGCTTAAAGGTCCACACAAATCTTAATACTTTCTGATCCTATCGCTTGTATTTTTCATCACAGGTTACCATCCACAATTGTCTTCAGTCCTAAATAGGTGGAATGAAATAGAATGGACTGGAGAGTATTCATACCTATGTCCTATTTATCATTGCTTAGGAACTAAATCACAGCCAAGAATACAGAATGGTATCATTTTTAACTGACAAAAAGTACTAAATAATGCAAGGGAATTACTCTTCATCTCAATATTCCACTGGAAGGAATCCAGTACCTCCCTCCTTGTACCTTTCTCCTTAATTTCTGTTTCTGGTTTTCACATTGCCATTACCTGTGGAAGTCAATATTCTTTAACTTCATCTGATGTTTTCCATCTACAATTAAATGGTCCTGTGTTAATTCACATTTTCATTGAAATGTGGATCTTCCACATATTCAGTCTAAATCCATGAGCCTTAATTTTTATGCTGAGCTATCTGATCTAGGTCATTATTACTTTATTTAGCTGAATCCTATTTTTAGTTTGCACAGTTAAAAAAAAAAAGGCAGCATGCTTACCTGAAATTCTAATTGAAACTGAAATGTTCATGCTAAAGGTGATGCGAAGAGAGAGTAGTACTGTAGTGCTCTTGCCTTTTCCAATATGCCCATGATATTCAGGCCAAGAGGTGTATAGAGCCTGTTATTATCAAACAGTCATAATTATTTCATTATTAAAATACAGATGTGCCCAGCAAGCTGGAACATTGTGCATAGGCACATAAAACATTTGCATGTTTTACAGATTAGTCAAAGAAAGATTCTTTAACAGATGAGGAATTTCTTTCAGTGTGGGACCTGAAAATAGCCCAGGCTGATTGTGGGTCTATGTGTACAGAAATTACTTGCAAGTCAAAACTCATCAAGTTTCTAATCAAGATCCAGCTTGCTAAGGATTGATCCTCTTTGTCTTTCTACTTACTTCTAACCTCTTGTCTCCAGAAGAATCTACTGTTCTCTAGTTTCCTCTTTGTTTTGTCATCTTCAAAAGAAGTCAGGAGATAGGTTTGCTTTGACTGGGTTGAGTAAGAAAGATAGCTGTGGTGTAATGGCCAGAACATTGGATTCGGTATTAGGAGCATCTAGAGCTCTATTAAAGTTAGGATGTAATTACCATTAGAAATATCTGTTATTTAAAAAAAGTGATATCCTTGTTATTTTATTTATATTTTTCCTCCACTGTTATTGTTAATAGGAAACAGAACCATCTAGAATATGGTTCTAGATGATTGTATATGTAAAGTTGAAAAAAATTAGCTTTTGAATCATTATTTTATAAAGTATTGAAAAAGTGAAAACATATCTGTCTGAATATTATTTGGAAAATAAGTGTTTTCTTGGAGATTGAATACTCCACAAGTTATTTTCAAATATGGTTGAATGTCTTCGTGTGTGTCTGTGTACATTGTTCACAGCTTCTCATGTACGTAACTGGTCAACAGTTTTATGAAACCTGATAATCACATCCCAGAATAGTTTTAAGTTGTGATGCAGACATTAGACTTCAGGAAACTGGTATAGTCTTTAGACATTCCATCACATTTTATAGGTTTTAGTTGGAAGGAAGACCATTTCTTAGGAAGAGCGTTGTAATTTTAACTATGACGTGGATACCAGCCTGAGAAGACAAAAGAGAACATATGATCCTCATGTCTTATCAGTCATGACAGCATTCTAGCTACAAAGCATTGTGCAGGAAGGCAGTCAGAGAATTGTATTTTGTTGTTTTCTCCCCCAAATTCTCCTGCTCTTTCCTGCTTCATTAGCCACATTGGCTTCTCCCAGTTCCTGCCCTCTTGGTAGTTCTTTTCATATTCCATCTATTTTGTTTGGAGCCTTCGTCCTATTTTCTACTTAATTCTTAACTCGGCTTTCCTATCTTTGTTCCATCCCTTTTCCTTAGAAAAATTGCCTAATCTCCCTTGGTCAAATGCCTCTAGACAGTTACTCACGGTCTATGCTACTGTCCTTTAAAAATTCCTCACAGTTTCTCTTTTATATTAGTGGACATTTAGGAGATATGCATGTATGGAATTTGGCAGAATCATTGTGGACTTGACTTTGCATAGGATATATTTATGTGTGTCTGATTTTTGACTTTTGTTTCTCTAACTTTGGGTGCTTCCCCAAAAGGCTGAGGACAAAGGCATATCTCACAGCTTTGCAATGAAGGTCTTGTATCCAATGTGTAAACTTCAGATAAATAACCTCTTCTTGTCTCTTGAGAACTAGAGGTAAGAGGAGAGTATTTTAACTGCTTAGATTTTTATCTCTGTATAACTTCTTCCTAAAAGACTGAGATTTCCTAGGTGACAGAGAGATTTAACCGAAGATATCACATTTATGGGCATTCAAATTCTCTGGATTCTCTTTTCTTTACAATTAAGAACATTGCTAACACCTATGATCGTCTCACCTTTATCTAATCAATTAATGACTGTCAATGTGTTCTGAAATTTTCTGTCCCCTTTGCTTTCAGCCTGGCCTGATATCCTGTATTTCATTAATCTGAGTGGTCAGGATTAGAAATATAAGGTTTCTAACAGGTAGGGGCAATGTCTTTTCAGTAACCCCAGTGCCTACACAGCTCATTATAGGTCCTGAGTGAATATTTATTCAATAAATAAATGAATTAATGCATAAAATTAAAAATATAGCAATTTTTCCTTGGAAAATTATTGCATGCTGATGTCACAACAAGGTCAGTTAGTTCTACAGACATATGATAGCTTACTAACAACCCTGTACACTGTTTTTGCTTAGCTTGTCAGATTCCAAAGCACCTTCTCTATTATTTCCTTTGGTTTTCTTGATAACCACATGATGTCAACTCATCAGCTATTACCAAATCTATTTCACGGAGAAGGGTACTTTGCTCAAGGACACACAACTAGCACTAAACTCAGAAGCAGTGTCCTTTTCAGCACTGCAGGGTGACTGCAGCATGGGCTAGAGTGCCTGCATGTTCTAACATACTCCAATCTAGAAGCCCTCCTGTGTCATACTAAGGTAATTTCTTAGTAGAGCAATATTGTTAGTCCTTACTAATTAGTGTAGTCATTTTCTAGTGCTGCCATAACAAAATACCACAAGCTGGGTGGCTTAGGTGATGGAAGTTTGCTGTCTCCCAGCTCTGGAGACTAGAGGTCCAAGAGGAAGGTGTTGGTAGGGTTTCCTTTCTGTGAGTGGGGAGAGAGGATCTGTCTCAGGCCTCACTCCTGACTCTCAGGAGTTTGCTGCTACTCTTTGGTGTTTCTTGGCCTGTGGAAGCACTGCCCTGATCTCTGGTTTTGCTGTCACATGGTGTAGTCCTGATGTGTGTTTCTGTCTTCATGTGGCCATCCTCCAAAAATCACCAGGCATTGTGGATTAAGAGATTCACCTGATCCCAGGATGACCCTAACTTAATTAATTATGTGTGTGACAGCATAACTTCACATTCTGAGGTACTGGGGCTTAGGATCTTTTTAAGGAGGCTATACTTCAGCCCATAACACATTGTTTGGTTGGATTTCAAGGCTGGTTTCTGGAGAGTGACCTACACAGTGAAGAAACAGCACAGTGCTTCTTCTCCCACCTGGAGTGCCATCAGAAGTAGCTTCACATTACCTTCCCTCAGCTCTTGACCCAAGGAGGTGTGCAGAGGAGGTGCAGGATAGCTGTCCAGTCAGGAGAGAGGAGCAAGGTATGTGTTACATGCTGTTTTGCTTAAATGACATTGATCTTGTTTGATTTAACACCACTAGAAACATACAAATAACAACAACAATAACAAACAAACAAAAAAACAGACATGAAGAGACCATCTATAGATGGAGTTTTCCTTCTCTTCTTGAACTGCTTCCTTCTCCTTTTCAAATGTCCTCTGAAATACCCATGTTGGTGATTCTGGAAGGATTGTGAATTTTGGACAGTAGTTTCTCTGCTATGTATTTTAAGCCTTGGAGCATAAGTCATGTCTGCTGACTACCTGGTCACGAAATATCCATTACCTGTTTTCTTTCTAAACCAAGCTCAGTGGAGGAAAGACTCCCTTTAGGGGAAAATGAAATTACAAATGAAAGCACTGAGAAAGTATACTGGTAATATTGCTCTGATCTACTTTGTGGAAGGTGAAATAGGCAGCCTCTGTCAACCCCAGGAGATCACACCTGGACCCTGCACAGGTAGACAAGCATTCTGCACACCTTTTTTTCCCCCTCAGGAGAAAAGAGGATTATAGATTAGGGAATGTTCTGTGCTTACAATTAAGTGAATTACTTGCTAGCTCATCTCTAACTTTAATTACTTTCTCTTCCTCAACTTTGCAATTAGCTGATGTTGCTACAAATTTTTGTCACATACTTAATCTTTACATAGCATTTTTGGCCAGAGTGCAGTTCAAATCCACGAACTACTTTGATAACTCTATCCAGAGGTGAGGCTGTTGGAGTGGCAGTTTCTAACTTGCAAGGGCTTGCCAGTACTGGGCGGGAGCAGTGAGGAACCCCTCTTTCTCCTGTCAGGACTTGGTGCCCTTGTGGCTATACTCTTCTCTCTTGTTTCTAATTTGGACAGGATATACTTTTTACCAGGAACATTGTAAAAACTAAGTCTCTTAATCTTTTGCAGATGGGCAGATATGATTCTGCCTAGTTAATAGGTAATATAACTGAGTCTCAGCAAGGTGGTATAATTTATCTAATTAGAGGAAGAGCCAGAATTTTAACGCTGTTCTCCACTAGTTCTTGTTGCCTAGTGGTGTTGCATTTTGCCAACAAAATGACAGCATTTGGTGTTGTGGGATCATTTGGTGCTGGAAGGAAGGATGGGATACACACATTTTTGGGCAAATATGATAAGCCAGGGCACTGAGTGTGAATCCACAGACACTTCTGGGAGAAGAGATAAAACATCTTGAGGCCTGACCGGTGAAGGAGGAATCAAGGATTGGAATCCTGAGTTTGAAAGTTAGGGAATTTGGAACAGGTGAATTATGTCCACTAAGTATATGACCACACTCAGTAAGGTAAATTTTGAAAAGATGTTCTCATTTGAGAGATTTAGATAGATGTCATTTCGGATGTCAGAATAACATCCAAGTGTCCTGCAGGCATCAGGATACACATATTTAGTGACAACACAAACAAAATATGTAGAGTTAAGAGCTGCTCTTGCAAGGCAGTAATCAAAGTCAGAATTGGACTACTTAAAAACATCTCTGCAAAATTCCATAAATCCATTTTCAAGTGTGTGGATGAGAGCACTGAGACTCAAAACAATTAAGGACATGGCTCAGATTTACTTAGAAAGTGGAGAAGCTGGAGAGGCATCTAGCTCTGTTGGGTTCCACACCTCAGATCTTCCCAGGAGCCTCTCTCCCTCAGGTACAGGTGTGCAGTGTAATTGGATGGGAGGCTCTCTGGCTGATGGAAGATGTCTACTGTGCATTCTAGTGTGAGCCCTAGCTCAGCAGCACTCTCTTGCCCAGGTAGCAAATACATGAAAATATGCGCCAGGGGGATTTTTAATCCCGTTTTTTAGGATGGATGGACCTGTACTCTATGATGAACACTGTGTGCTGTTTCCTGTGAATGATGACATGCAGCAAATCATAAAGGCACATGGGGTGTGTGTGCCAATCACACTCTCTAGTCATGAGCAGAACAGTGCGATAGATGCACACAACCACCACCTGTTGTCACTGGGTGCTCACATTTTGCCATATTTGCTTATCTCTATAATTTTCACTAGACAGTAAACTAGATATCACGATACTTCATCCTTAAATACTTTGAGCACAATTTCCTCCAAATAAGGACTTTGATAACCACAGAATGATTGTTCCACTTATCAACTCAATAGGAATTCCCTCCTGTGCCAGCTCCAGAGGTGCTAGATGAAATGGCCTCTGCACGGCACCTGTGTGGAGCTTTCCCTGGCTCATGTTCTGATCTGATCTCTCTAAGATTTCAGGTTCTTCCTTTCTGTCCTTGTAACCAAATGTCGTCTTCTCATGCAGTAATAACAACTGCGCTCGCTATTGTTTGTCGGATGCTTACTTTATATCAGGCTCTGACCTCAGCTCTGCATTCATCTTATTATTTAATCTTCACGGCCACACTATAAGGTGGATTTTGTTATTTCTACTTTACAGATGAAATGTCTGAGGATTGTATAGTTGCTAACTGATGAGTTCATGTGAATTAATTTATCTGAAATTCTGTATAGCTGTATGTGGTTATAATCCTGTTTTCTTCCCAGAGTGTGCTGTGTTTTGACTATGGGAATCAGCCTTTTTGTGTTCTCAGTCAATGACTAAAGGTCATTTTCATGGGATAGGGGCCAACCAAGACAAGACACTCTGTGTTTGAGGTGTGAAACCTTTGCTGCATCTCAACACCCAACCCTTCTCAGGCAAACGGTAGTTTGGGAACACCCAGGGGAGGTGACTGTCTAATCACTACAAACCCCAAATAATGGAGTTGTTACCTGTGAGACTAGGAATCCCTTTCTACAGAGATTAACTAAATCGAGTTTCCTGTAAGGGGCGGCTTCTAGGGTGTATGACCTGTGCCTTGTGGTTTGATGCTCTGTGGCATCTCCTGAGATGCTTCATTTGTCCCTTGATGTTGCATTTTGTCAGTGATCTGTGATGGTGCAGTGGAGCATTCTGCACTGTCCTCCTCCCTCAAAGCAGGTCCTCAGCTGCCCACCCTGCTCCCGCCAGGCACCTGCTGCCACTTTCTGACATTACATAGGAAATTAAAAAACACAGGACAAGTGGAGAGAGAGAGACTGTTGAGCAAAAAAGAAAAAAAAATGTTTTCCTTGCTTTCTGAAGAGATCCTGCTTTTCAAGTTTGCACTGGGCCCTCTTTTGGTGCCTAAGTGGGCTGACATTTGAATCATCCAAGATGTAAATGTGCCCATCATAGTCTATTTTGGCTGCTGTAAGAAAATGCCATAGATTGAATAATTTATTTATTTATTTTTATTTTTTTTTTTATTAAATCATAGCTGCGTACATTAGTGCAATCAAGGGGTACAATGTGCTGGTTTCATATACAATCTGAAATGTTTTCATCAAACTGTTTAACATAGCCTTCATGGCATTTTCTTAGTTATTGTATGAAGA
>CAUYRH010158024.1:0-12477 GCA_963574655.1 Perodicticus potto | reverse complement strand
AACTTACTAAATGCAGAATACAAATGTCTTCATACAATAACTAAGAAAATGCCATGAAGGGTATGTTAAACAGTTTGAAGAAAACATTTCAGATTGTATATGAAACCAGCACATTGTACCCCTTGATTGCACTAATGTACGTAGCTATGATTTAATAAAAAAATAAAAATAAAAAAATAATTTTATGAGCTGTTATAATTCTTGAAATACTTTAATACAAATATGTTATTATGAATAAAAATGAGTAAAGTTTCTAATTTGGAAATCAAGATGCATGTAAATTTGCTAGTGTGTAACCCTAATAGATTATAGAGTTTCTCATATAAATACCCATCAAGGAAAACAGAAATTATTCTATACCCGTTATTAATCTCTTACTTCTCTATTGTTAATACGGAATTAAATTCAAGATTTATTTGCACACTTGTAATTTTGATTATAGTTGATTTTTTTAAATAGTAGTCATAGTATTTCATAATCGGTAGTGTATGACATAAATAGAAGAGAATGCCTAACACTAGAAAAAAAATTTATGTTCCACATACTAACTTTAAAGATGTGGTTCATAACTTTTGCAAACCTTAATTACTTAGTTATCAATTAAAACATTCTAAAACTACCTGTAAATTACCAGAAATGCAATTTCAATCTGAAATTATCAATCAAAATGTCAATATAAGAATATAAAAAATTCATTTTTGACACAAATTACGATAGTGTTTATTTAACTACACTACATCAAGAAATTGACATTTTGTTTTATAAAATTCATCGCCTGGCAAAATTATGCATATTGAAATGCATTTAAATAATGTAATTTTAATGTTATTAATAATCCTAGTAGTATTTTCAATATGAATATTTTAATAATATAAGCATTAGTTTATTATTCTTAACATTTTGTTTCAAATTCAAAATATCTGTCTCATGTCATCTTCCTTAGGCTATTCAAAAGTTATTGCATTACACCTTATGTTTACCAACAGCTAAAATTATTATACTTCAGAAGCAATCTTATTGAAACAAAGACTTTATTGATCATGCTTACCACCATAAATCCATTAGCTAGAAAAATAAACAGAACAAACAGGTATTAGATAAATTATTCCTAAAATTTTAGTGCCTTTGATGAAAAGGAAATAGATATTTCAATTCTGAACTTACTACCTCTATGACTTTTGATAGCTACTTCTCAAGTCTCAATTTGCTTATAGGCAAACTGAAGACAGTGATATTTCCCCGAAGATTATTACAGGTATAAGACTAGATAATGCCTAAGGACATATGATACACAGCAATTGGTCAAGGTATGCTATTTAACTCCTTTTAGCTATGATATGTACTAATTCTACCATATTAGCACATCAATACCAATTAGCAAAAGCAGTAAGTATAGAGAATAGAATCAATGCTTAAAAAGCAGTAGGCTAATGAAGTCATTTTTCATATTATTATATCTTATATATTTCAATTAAACAACCTTTAGTATCCAGTCAGCCAACCAATGCCTCTTTAGAGGATAGTCACAGTACGATCAAAATGTTTCTTATTGTATATGAAGCACATTCTGCCCTATGATTGCACCAATGTACACAATTATGATTTAATAAAATTATTAAAAAAAAAAAAACAACCTTTAGGTTGGCTTTCTCACCAGACTAGCTGACATATTGTTCCCCATATCAAGCATAACAATTAATAGTCATAGTAAACTAAATTCTCATCAACGATGTTATTTATGTTTATCTCTGTGTTTTTCCTTTTTAAAATTATTTATTTTTACTACGGGAACATAATATTTGTATATCTATGCATTTTTCTTCTCATGATTTGATTTGCATGCTTACTCAGTCATTAGTTTGTGTTTTTATTTTTTAATATCTACACTAATTATCTTGTTACTCACATTACATAAATAAGATAAATATTCCATCAATCATTGATAGGAAAACAGTGAAATGCAACTGAAAAATGACTTTTTCAGCAAAGTATAAATTAATAGATATAAAAACTCTAAGTAAAAGTAAGCTGCTAGAAAGCTTTGTTGCTAATTTTCCATATGTGAAGCAACCAAACAGTATTGTGGAAAAAATAAAAATTTTTAAAGGAATATACATTTGAATTGTTCCTCAATTGTTCTTTGTTATCTTATTCCGCTATGAAGAAACATATTCCACATTTTTAACAATATATTTTATACACAGTTTCTGAAAGAAAGAGAGAGAAAGAAAGAAAATAGGAAAGGAAAGAAAGAAAAGAGAAAAGAAAACAAAAAGAAAAGAAAAGAAAAGATAAGAAAAACAAAAAAAGCTTTCTGCACTAGAACAGGGGCTTGGACCCACAAAAGTTAATGGTCATTTACATATCTGGATTGTAAGTTATGAATATATTTGAAGAATAGATTTAGGGTGTACAAGGGGTTGTGCTACATGGGTGAACTGAACAAGGCTGAAATCAGGAGAATTAGTGCAGCCATCAACCGCTGTACCGTCTGCTGTACTCGATACGTAGATTTTTACTCCCCAGTCCATCCCACTTTCACTCTTTCTTAATCTGTAATGTCCATTGGACATTTATGGCCGTATACATGCCTTATTTAGCTCCCACTTAAAAGTGAGAACGTGTGGCACTTGCTTTTTCGTTCTGGAGATACTTCACTTGGGATAATGGCTTTCAATTCTATCCAAGTTGCTGCAAAAGACATTATGCCATTTCTTCTTATAGCTGAGTAGTCCTCCATGGCGTTTGTGTATGTGTAACAGTTTCTTTTTCTAATGATCAGCTGATAAATACTTAGGTTGATTTCATATTTTTGCGATTGTGAACTGCACTCCAACAAACATTTGAGTGCCAATGTTGTTCTGACAAAATAATTATTTTCCTTAGTCAGACACTCAGTAGTGGGATTGCTGAGATGAAGGGCAGGTCCACTTTTAGCTCTTTGAGGAATCTCCATACTGCTACCCACCGAGGTTGTAGTAGTTTTCATTCCCACCAACAGTGTATAAGCATCGCCTTTCATCACATCTGCGCAAATCTCTGATGCTTTTGAAAATTTTAATAATAGCCAGTCTAACAGGGGTAGGGTAATACTTCATTTTGGTTTCAATTTTAATTTTCCTGATAATCAATGATATTGAGTATTTTTCAGATGTTTACTGGTCATTGGTCTATCTTCTTTTGAAAAAAAAATCTGTTCATGTCTTTTGCCCACTTTTTAATGAGGTTGTTTTTCATTGCTGATATTTTGAGTTTTGGTCAATTCTGTAAATTACTCCTTTAACAGATGTATAGTTTTCAAGGACATTTTCCATTCTGTCAGTTAACCGTTTACATTGTTGATTACTTCTTTCACTGTGCAGAAACTTTTTAATTTAACTAAATCCCATTTATTTATTTTTATTTTTGTTATATTTGTTTTTGGGACCTTGGTCATGAATTCTTTGTCTAGGGCAATGCCCCAAAGAGTTTTTCTTACATTGTCTTCTACAATTTTTGTGGTGTCAGATCTTACATTTAAGTCCTTAATCTAACCTGTGTTAGTTTTGGGGAGATAAGGGTAAGTTTTATTCTTCTGCATATAGCTACAAAATTTTCCCAAAACAATTTATTAAATTTTCTCCATTGTATGTTTCTATCTTCTTTGTCAAAAATAAGTTGGTTGCAGCAATATGCTTTGATTTCTGTGTTGTCCACTCTATTCCATTGGTCTATGTGTCAACCTTTAAACCAGTACCATGCTGTTTGGGTTGCTATCCTCTTGTAGTATAATGTTAGATCAGGTAATTGATGGCTCCAGATCGATTCTTTTTGCTTGGTACTTCTTTGGCTGTACTGGTTCATTTTGGATTCCATATGACATTTAGGTTTGTTTTTCTAGATTTGTGAAAAATGATGTTGGTATACTGATATAAACTGCACTGAATTTGTAAATCAATTTTGGACATATGGACTTCTTTTTTTTTTTTTTTTCAGCTTTTGGCCAGGGCAGAGTTTGAACCCACCACCTCCTGTATATGGGGCCAGCGCCTTACTCCTTTGAGCCACAGGCACTAAAGATTATTTCACTCCATGAGCAAGCAATGGTTTTCCATTTTTTAATGTCATCTATGATTTCTTTCATCTGTATTGTATAGCTCTTCATGTAGAGATCTTTCACCTCCTAAATTAAGTATATTTTTTTAGCTATTGTAAATGCTATTGAGTTCTTTAACACTTAGCCTGACTTTTATTAGAAAATAGAAATGTTATTGATTTCTACGGACTGACTTCACAACCTGAGCATTTGATTTATGTATTTATCAATTCTAGGAGTCGTTTGATGGCATGTTTAGGATTTCCTAGATATAAGATTATATCATCAGCAAACAGATAGTTTTACCTCCTTTTTTCCATTTTGGATGCTTTTTTCTTTCTCTGTTTGCTCTAGTTAGGACTTCCAGTACTATATTGAATACAAGTGGTGAAAGGAGACACTTTTGCCTTGCTGCCATTCTTATGGAGAATGCTTTAAACTTTTCCACATTCAGTGTGATATTGGCTGTAGTTTTTTAATTTATAACTTCTATTATTTTCAAATGTATATGTTCTATTCCTAATTTGTTGAGGATTTTTTTTTTTTCAATCACAAAGAAGTTCTGGATTTTTATCAAATGTTTATTTCTTTTTTTGTTTTGCATCTATTGAAGTGACCATATGGTCTTTGTTTTTGCCTCTGTTTATGTAATGAATTACATTGATTGATTTGCATGTATTAAACCAAACAAATTAAAAATCTATTTTATCCTCTATGCTTTGAGTTTCTATTTGTGTGGAATACTTGCCTCAACTATTTGAATGTATAAGAATCTTTGTGAGTTAAAGAGTTAAATTTGTTTCTTGGAAACAGCATATATGTGGGCTGCTTTTTTTTTTAATCCAATCTATTTCTTTTAGTGGGGCATTGAGATTGTTTACGTTTAATGTCAGTATCAGAATATGAACTACTGTTTTAGTCATCTTACAGTTAACTAGTTGCTTAGTTTTCTCTCTTCTGTTACTGTTTGATAAAACAGTGAGTATGAAATTTCAGTTGTTTTTACACTGTTGGGTATTAATTAATATGTTCCATATATTAACCATCTTCAAGCATTTCTTATAGGGCAGGCATAGTGGTAACAAACTCCTAAATTCCATTAGTGTTTTTGTTTTTCTGGGAAATAGTTTATTTCTTCTTCATTTATGATTCTTGGTTTTTTCAGGATTCAGTATTCTTGGCTGTTAGTTGTTTTGTTTAAGAACACTAAAAGTGCAACCACAATCATTTCTGGCCTGTTAGGTTTTTTTCTGAGAAGTCTGCTATTAGTCGGATAGTTTTTTTTCTTTTTAAGTTACTTGTTTCTTTCATCTTATAACTTGCAAGATTTTACCTTTTACTTTGGTTTTGGTCAGACTCAGACTGATGATTATATGCCTTAGTAATGGGCTATGAATCTTCAAGGTGTTCAATGACCTTATTATATGTGGATGTTTAAGTCACTAGCAAGGAAATTTTCTTTCATTATTCCCTCAAGTAAGTTTTCTATGCTTTTCTTTTGTTTTTCTTCTTCCCCCAAGAGATACCTATGATTTTTATAACTGTTTAATTTATATAACCTTATTTGACTAGGTTAATTTGAATGCCTGGTCTTCAAGCTCTGAAATTCTTTCTTCTGCTTGATCTAGGATGTTGTATTTTGATATTACCTAAATGACTCTTTTGTTTGCAGGAAGTCTGCTATATTTTCTCTTATATATCTCTTTAATAAATTTTAAATTCATGTCCTGAATTGGTTTTTGTTGTTTTGTTTGGTTTATGTTGGTTTTCAATTTTCCCATCAATCCCATTGATCTTACTTGTTACCCATATTTGGTAATTCCATGTATGACATTTTAACAATTTCCTTTTGCTTGGAGTCTATTGCTGGAAAACTACTGTGATCCCTTCGGGGCATCAAAGCAGCCTGTTTTTTCATGTTGCCACAGTTCTTATGCTGATTTCCTCTCATCTGGTATCTTTTCTTTCAGCTTAACACATAGATTTGTGCTACACCTACTGTCTTTGCAGAGAACTTTGTTGCTCTGTGAAGAAAGGGAGATATGCCTGGATGGTGTATCTGAGTCCTACTCCAGAGGATTGACCAGACAGGAAGGAGCATATGCACTGTTAGACTTTAACATTGCTACCCTCTGTATTTCCCTGTTCCCTTAAGGTTATCACAGGTTGGTGAGCATGGGGCAAACAGCATGCAGCAGGCATGTGACAGATGGTCATTGCATAGCTGTGTGTTCATTATCTCTACCCAAGTCTGTTGTTGGTGGCTCTACCCAGTTCGTGGTGGCAGGTGCCAGGGGCTGTAGGTGAAATCTTTGTGGCAGGATATGTGGCTGGGGATGGCCAGGTCTTATGGCAGCTGTGACTGAATGTGGGTGCCCAGGCAGCAGAAGTGGGTGCCAGATGCATTGATACTGGCTATGACTGGGCTCTCCATTAGTACAGGTATGTGGTCCTCACCCATGGAGTATGTGAAAGTGCCTGGTCTCCCTGCTTCCTCCTGGCCAACCAGTGGTCATGGGAAGATGGCAGCAAATGAGCTGACTTCTAGGTAGATGCAATATTCTGGGTATGTGACTTCACACGGGTTGCCAGCTGCTGTGTTGTGCCCAGGTTTCAGAAGATTGCATGTCACCTCCATGCCTTATCTCCCAAATAATACCTCTACATGGTTTCCAGCCAGTTCTCTGGATCAGAGTGGAGGCCAGCCATGGTGGAGGAGCCCTACTACAGATTCAATTTCAATGTTCACAAGGGAAGTAAAGAGCCCCAGGTTCTCTTCCCTCTCTCTGTTTTCCATGTGTGGGTGCCTTCCCTGGTTATCTCTGATCCTGATGAGCTTGTTACCCCTTATCTCTCCTTCACTCTCTGTGAATTTCCAATGCTGTGTCCTAGACATTCGATCTGAAGGTGAATCTGTCTAGTAGCTACTTCAAATCTTTCTTAGCAGAGGAGTATTTGCAGGCCACATTTCGTTCACCATCTTGTCCTCTCCCCTCACTTCAACTTTTTCAAATGTTCAACCAAATTGAGTGGTGATTGAGTCTGCTAAGAATACTTCTCCCTAACTATTCTTGATAGGGTTATTGGGCAATCCTTATGTTCTCCCAACCTCAGTTATAGGAGGTAAAAGCAGCGATGTATGTTACGGTAAGAATTTGACAGGTATTGATATGGTGCAGCAAAAAGAGGACAGAATTTGAATTAATACATACTTGACTCTTCCCGTTGAAGTTTAAAGTATATACAATTCTGAACTTCTCTTAGTTTTGTGTTGTTTTTATTATAAGATATTGGTTTCAGCAATTTAAAATAAATGTGAAACTTTAAAAAGATTGTGAGAGTGATATCAGCAAGGTGGCAAAACAGGAGATCATTAGCTCACTTCCCTTCATACCAACAGCAAACTAGTAGCCATACACACGCAGAAGTTCCACACTGAGAACTTTGGGATCCAGGTAGAAGGATACAAACCTCAAAATAGTACAAGACTGGGGAGAATCTCTGTGAAAAAGCCCTGGTGGCAGCTTTGTTGAACATGATTCTGGCTGCATGCCTAAAGCAGCCTTGTCCCTTATGAACTCAGCTCAAACCCTACTCAGTCACAGTCCAGTAACCAGCTCCATCTTCAAAGGAAACCTGGAGAAGCCACACTCCTCCATGCCCTTAACAACAGGTACACTGGACTTGATCCTGATTGCAGTTTCGGAGGTAATCCTGTAGCTCTAGTCTAAAGTGGTTTAGAATCAGTCCTGCTCATGCAAGCATTAAGTGCCACCTATCCATGGTCCTAATAAGAGTGCCACAAAATTCAGTGCCACCTGTGGACTCTGAATTGTCCATGAGGCTCTAATCCAATGATGCTTTCTTAGTCTAAGAGCACTCCGACCCACTCAGGGAACTAGCACAGTGCACACTTGTTAAAGCTTCTGGTGCTAGGCCTCTTGACCTGGATCCTGATTGTGGATTCTGAAATAGTCTTAATAGCTGGCTCAGCCTCATTCAACAGGAGTCTGGTGGCAGTTATGCTTGCCTAAAGTCCCAGTGAAGGACACACACATTTTCACTCGGAGTAAGATATTCACTAACATTAGAACCAACTATGAATCCTGAAGGATTCTTGTGACCTGGCTCTAGTCCCATTTTACTAGAAATTTTACTAGTAATTCTGGAAATAGACCCATCAGTTTTAATATTATAAAAGACCTTTATGTGCCCAAACTACTTTGTAATGAGAAGAGGGGGTAGCTCCTTTGAAAACATAAATACCAGCACAAGGCTACAAAGATCAAATGGAACCTGGCAGACATGGCACCAACAAAGAAAACTAATAACTGCCAGATAACTTATCCTGAAGAAATGGAAATCTATAAATGGCCTGACAAATAATTCAAAATAGTTTTTTGTTTTTTTGTTTGTTTGTTTGTTAAGGATGCTCAGTGAGCTGCAAGAGAATTCACGTAGATAACTCAAAAATCAGGAAAAAAAATGACAAAAATGGAAAGGTCAACCAAGAGATAGACATTATAAAATAAAACAAAACAGATATACTGGAGCAGAGTAATAACATGAGTAGAATGAAACACATATTTCCTAGAAGCACACTCAGTGAAGTTATCTAGTCAAAGGAGAAAAAAAATAGAAAAAGAGTGGAAAAGCCTGTGACACTTACAGGACACCAACACGTAACTCAATATTTGCATTATGGGAATTTTAGGAGGGAAAAAGAGAAAGTGACAGAAACGTTATCCAGGTACTGGTCTAGGCAAAGAGTTTATGAAGGAGACCCCAATGACACTTACAGCAACAATGAAAATAAATGAATGAAATGGCATTAAATGTTAAAGCTTCTTCACAGTCAAGGACATTTGACCATTTACCTTGTAATTTGAACACGAACTTTATTGGCTATCAATGTGAATAGACATTTCCCAAATGAAGACATAGAAAGGGACAACACGTTTATGTAAAGGTGCTCAACATCACTAAATATCAGGGAAATACAAATCAAAACCAGAATGAAATATCATCTCAACACATTCTGCCATAGCTATTATCAAAAAGACTAAGGAGAACTGTTGGTTGGGATGTCAAGAAAAGGGAACTTCACTTTGGATAATAATTTACATTGCCACTAGGGAATACAGTACAAAGGTGCTACAATAAACAACAACAACAACAACAACAACAAAATAGAACTACAATGTGTTCTGATCTGGCAATTCCACTTCTGGGTATATATGCAAAGGAAATGAAATCAATACTTCAAAATGATACCAGTATCCTCATGTTCACTGTATCATTTTCCCCAATAACTAAAAATAGAAAAACTAGCCAGGTGTTATGGTGGGCACCTGTAGTACCAGCTTCTCAGAAGACTGAGACAAGAGGATCCCTAGAGCCCATGAGTTTGAGGCTGATATGAGCTATGATGCCATGGTACTCTAGCCTGGGAAAAAGAGGGAGACTATGTCTAATCAAAAAAAAAGAAGAAGAAGAAGAAGGAGGAGGAGGAGGAGGAGGAGGAGGAGGAAAGAAAGAAAGAAAGAAAAAGAAAATATAGGAAAAAAGAAATTTGCTAAGAGAGATGATCTTACATGTTCTCAGTCCAAAAAGTAAAGGTAATTATGTGAGGTGATAGACATGATAATTAATCTGATTATGGTGAATAGTTTACACTGCATACATATACCATTACAGCTTAAATACAACCATTTTATTTGTTTGTGTTTTTTATTTATTTGTTAAGTGTTCCTCAATAAAGCTAAAAAAAAAAAAAAACAGGGGGGAGATAGCTTGTGAGATTGATTGCCAGTGGTAGTCACATACTAATATGTTTTTAACAAATTTTGTTTTATTCAAATTGAACTGGGTGTTGAATGTAAGTAGTTAATTAGATATGATTTTTGCAGCTTTCACCCTTGCCATATCCTTGTGATATATAATTTTTTTTCTTTTTAATATAAAATACAAAGTTTTATTTAAAAATGAATGATATGGTTTGAGTCTGTCTCCCATATTTCATGTATTGGAAATTTTACTTCCAAATGCAACCATTTTGAGAAGTGGAAATTTTAAGAGATAATTAAGTTAAGAGGGCATGAGTGAGTTAAGGTCTTCTCCATGAAAGTGGGATCATTATTATGAGTGTGTTTGTTATAGAGGGAGTTCAACCTTCTCTTGCTCTCACTCACACCTTCACTCACCTGTGTTCTCTTGCCTTTCTGCTTTCCAGCACAGATCGATGCAATGACAAGGCCCTCATCAGATGTGGCCTCTCAATCTTGGGTTTCCCAGACTTCATAACTGTGATCCTAATACATTTTCTGTTCATTATAAATTACTCAGTCTGTGATCTTTTGTTATGGAAGCACAAAATAAACTAGGACAGAAAACTTGCATGAGAGGTGAAGTAATTGTTATAATACTTACCTGAAAAGGGGAATCAGCTTTAGAAGTAGGTAATGAATAGAAAATCAAGGTTTTTAAGTGAATGCTGAGGAAAAAAAAAAAAAACCTTATATTGCTGTGATGGAGAATTAAGGGTAATTCTGAGGAGAGCTTGGATAAAAATAGCTGTAGGGAAAAGTCTTAGAAACTTTTTAGAAATTATATAGGTAGTCATGATAAAAATGCAGAAATATGGATAGTAAGGGCTATTTTGAAGAGGTATCATATTGAAATGAGGACTATACAATTGGAAGCTGAAGTAAAGAACATCCTTGTTATTGGCAAAGAATTTGGCTGAATGATGTCCATTCTCTTGGGCTTTATAGAAAGTGAAATTTAAGATATCTGGTGGAATAAATGTCTAGGCAAAACATTGGAATAGCCTTGTTTCTACTTTAAATTGTATATAATAAGATACAAGAAGAAAGAGGGTATTTAAAAAAATGATTTTGCAATTGAAAAGGAAGACGATCCCCGAGACAGTTATGTTAATCAGTTATATGTAAGCATTCCACATTGTATATCAAATCAGCATATTGTTGCCTATAAATGCATTAATGCACACAGTTATGATTTAATAAAGAATATTTAAAAAGTAAAAGGGAAGCAGAGAATAATTACATGGACAATTCACAGCTTGGCCCTTGAGCACGATGTTTTAGAGAGGCAGAAAAGAGATCTCAGCATTAGCTGCTTCGTGTTGCCTCAGAATATTGCTCCTTAAGGTTGGGTAGAGCTTTCATTGGCTTTCCCTGCTTTGGAGAAAGCAGTTCCTGATACAACTTTTTTATACTTGGGAGGAGACAAACTATAATCCTTAGTAGTATCCATGTGGTATGACTCTGCAGGGCCTAAAGCGCACTAGCTGTGGGGCCATACGGGTCTCCATTTAAGTTTCAAAGGATGTGATGTACATCCTGCAGGCCCAGGCAAAAACATACTGCAGGGGGTGGAGAGATTGTAAAGAGCCCCCACTAGGATGACGTTGAGAGAAACTGGGATCAGAGCTGCCACAGTCTCCACTAGGGCAAGGCTATGGGGGCGGTGATGGTTACTGAGCCCTTGGAGGCCCAATCCCCTGTACCAGTGTGTCCCAGATGCAGGATAAGAGAGTCAAAGGGTTAAAAGACATTAATCTGCAGCCTTAAGACTTAATATTTTTCTCCTTGATTAGCTATGAACATACTTGGTACTAGTTACCTGTTTCTTTTTGCTTATTTTTCCCCTTCAGAAGGTGAATGTCACTTCTGTACCTGTCCCACAATTGTATTTTAAAATTAGATAATGGGTTTTGATTTAATAGGTTCACAGATGGAAAGAATCATACCTTAGAATGAGTAGCGCCACATCTAATGTAAATGAAACTGTGGACTTTAGAGGTGATGCCAAAGCAAGTTAAGATTTTGTGTGGTCACGCAAATGAAATGAGTACATTTTGCATGTGAGAAGAACGTGAATTTGAAGGGCCAAGACAGACTATTATGGTTTGAACGTATACCACAAAGTTCATGTGTCGGGAACTTACTCCCCAATGAAACTACATTGAGAGGTGGAACCTCCAAAAGGTGACCAGGTAATACGAGCTCTGCCTTCATGAATGGATTGATGTCCTTTTCATGGGAGTAAGTTAATTTTCATGAATGGGTTTGTTATAAAAGCCCTCTCTTTCTCTTGCTCTCTCTGGCTCTCTTCTACCTTCTGCCAAGGGATGGTGATGCAAAAAGGCACTCACTAGATATAGCCCCTCCACTCATGGACTACCCAGACTCTAGAACCATGAGACAAATAATTTTTTTTCTTTGTAAGTTACCCAATTTGTGGTATTCTGTTATAGCAGCTTACAATGGAAAAAGAAAATGGAATACCAAATATGCACCAAAGTTTATTTTCCTATTTTCTCAAGAAAAAAAAATATACATATGTGTATACACACACACACACACACACACACACAC
>CAUYRH010158019.1:0-17575 GCA_963574655.1 Perodicticus potto | reverse complement strand
GACAAATATGGAACCGGACATTGACCATCTCATTAGCCAAAAGCAGGCCCATAGTTCCCATTGAAATACTGATAAGTTTGTTGATTTAACTTTATTTGTTCTTCATTTTAAATATTGTATTTGTTCCCATTTTGTTATTTCAAAATAAGATATGTGCAGTGTGCATAGGAATTAGTTCATAGTTTTTTTTTTTTTAAACTATAGTCCGGCCTGCCAATGGTCTGAGGAACAGTGAACTGGCCCCCTGTTTAAAAAGTTTGACTACCCCTGATCTAGTCTATCACACTTATCTAAGAATCAAATATATTTAAACCTGTCAAGCAGTATCCTAAATTACTTAAAGATCACAGATAATAAAGCCAGTGTTTGTAAAGGGCTGGCTGATAGAATATTGGCAAATTTCAGAGGGCAAATTGACAACAAACATCAAACTACTTAAGAGTGTTTAGTTTTTTGAAGACATGTTCCAAATGGAAGTAATTAAAGTTGTGCACAAGTATGATCATCAGAATATTATTATAGTACAATTTATAATCATCAGACACTGTAAGTAACCTGAATGTTCAGAATTTTTTGATAAAGGTACCGTATAGCAAGCATACATTAAAAATAATTACTTGAAGAATACTGAGACAGTACAAAGTGCCATGACAAAGTGCTAAATATGCAAAGTACTGAGCTGAATTGTTAGATTCTTATCTTATTAAAAAATATTTGAAAAAAAATACACACCCATGCATACAATTGGAAGCACATATCATTAATGTTAGGAGTAGATATTTCTGGGTTGTGAGGTTATCACAAAGTTCTATTTTCCTTTGTGTATTTTTCTGGCCCTTCATGTGTTCTGTGGTGAATCTTTTCTACCTTCTTTGCCTTATCCTACCCTGGTTATACTGAGGCCTTAATCACTTAACCATCCCCTCACTTGACCAAAGGACCACGAGCTGGGTAGACAGCCTTGAGAAAGGAGAGAGCATGATGGTGACTTCAAGATTTTATGCTAACGTGCTAATAGGACATACAGAGAAAGCTTCTGTATGAGCTGTGGGGTCTGAGTGGGAGAGTGGTGCTGAGGGTGCTGGCGAAGGCCTCCAGGAGCCTTGTTAGCTCTCTGCCACTGCAGGGTTTCAGTTTAGTATCCGCTCGTATGGAACCCCCACATTCGGAGCCCTGACGTCTTTCTGCTTTCCTCTCTCTATTGCCTGTTTATGTACACTGGCTGCCTGGCCTGGGATAACTCATTCCTCAGATAAATTATTAATACACTAATATCTATATTTCATATTGAATGAAATATTAAAAATTATCATTATGGTTGTATTCACTTTTTTTTTCTTTTTTAATGGAATGGCCAATGAGTGCCAACTTTCAAGGTTGTCTGTTCCTAAACAATGGAAATTAAAACCCTACACTCTGAGCATTAGGCATATCTCAGTTCTCTCTATCTGAAGATTTATAGCTATGTCTCTATATAGATTTATATACAGATATACAGAGACAGGTAACTATACACAGTTATGTCTGCTACATATTTTATAGATGCGTATATGTCATATGTGTGTGGGTATATGTATATAGATATTACTGAAGCACTTGCAGAGAATTTTGCAAAAGAGAACATGGAATAAGATATGATGATTCCTGAGGATAGTGTATCACAGAAACATAGACTACTAGCTTTAAGAGAGATCTACGTTTGGCCTCCAGGAGCATAATCTTCCATTCTCTCTTGAGTGAAGCTCATTGAACTACAGAGTGCCATTCAGCAACAGCTGCATTTTGGGCTCTGGGGGAGAGATAATGAAAGTAGAAGCCTCAGGTATTCCATAGCAAACAAATAGAAGCTAGCAGGTCATGCAGTGCCTGGACTCAGCTCTCTGGGCAGAGGCCTGGCAAACACAACACAAGCCCAGAAAGCTGCAGAAATTCTTAGAACCAAGAAGGGCCTGGAAATAAGAGAAAAAAATCCCAAACATTGTAGCTTAAATGAAGCTAAGAGAATGGGCAGTGGCAGGAGGTGTCACATTGGTGGACAGGTCTTAGCTTCACTTTGCACAGACCAACCTCCAAGAACCAAGATGGATGATGTGCACTGCAGGTGATGCTCTGCCACATGAAGACACCCTGGTGCAGGCATCTGGCCCTCATCCTTGGCATTGCACATGCTTTGGTTTGGATATTTGACTCTTCTGAACCTCATATTGAAATTTGATCTCCAGTGTTGGAGGTGGGAGGATCTCTCATGAGTGGCATGGTGGTGAGTGATCTCTCCTCCTATTAGTTGCTGTAAGAGCTGGTTGTTAACAAAATCCTGGAACCTCCTCTCTCTCTCTCTCTCTCTCTCTCTCTCTTTCTCTTCCCCACCATGTGATCTCTGCACATGCTGGTTTCCCTTTACCTTCTACTAAGAGTAGAAGCAGCTTGAGGCCCTCCCCAGAAGCCATGCTTATTGTATGGCCAGCATAACTGTGAACCAAATAAACCTCTTTTCTTTTTAAATTACCCAGCCTCAGGTATTCCATAGAAAACAAACAGAATAAGACACTCAATCACTTAGAACTTGGGGGCCATCTCAGGAAGGTGGGAGGCAGGAGGGCTGAAATGGCTCAGTTGAATTTCTACCTCCCTGGCTCAATGGAGGCTCAAAATGCTGTTAAATTAATTTTGGGGACCAATCCACAAAATACCTTCTGAACCAGTGTGCACTTCTCCCTGGGCAGCTTCCCATTAGGAGGAGGACAGAGCTGGAGGACAGAGGCGGTGGGAAGGGCTTGTGAAGACCAGTGATGCAACCATTCCCAGAGCTTTTTGTTGTGTACCACTATTGCTGGCTACCCACAGGATGGAGGGCTGCAGGACTGGAAATTTAACCCTATTCCTAAATATCTCAGGGGATCTGGTAGCCCAGAATGCTTTTATTTATGGGTATGCCAGAAAGTTAGAATTAAGGGGAGAGGCCTCGGTTTATAGAGAAGAGAAAATACAGAGAACCAAGAATCAAGCTGGCCATGTTTTCATTCACTGGTTCCATTTAACAGCTTCTCACAACATATGCAGTTTACATTATGGTATCCGGCACATGTAGACTTTGGCTCAGATTATCCTCCTGAGTTCAGAATTTATGATCGTGCAAATAGACATTGAAGTGAAGAGTAGGCATGGCAGAGCAATGAGAGGGGAAAGCCTTTATTGTGTTTCTTCTGGGTCATGTTAACTCTGTCCTCACGAGCAGGAAAACAAAGGGCTCTTCTCTTCCCCAAAGGGAGGCCAGGCAGGAAATGAAGAGTTAGGGAAATGTAGCTTCTCACTCTTTTGCTTTTAGCTCCCAGGAGCAAGATGCTTAAGAAGGGAAGGGAGGCCACTGAGCCTTTTTTGGCTCTGAGAAAATGATGTCATTTGAGCAAGAGAAAAAGCAGAATGGTCATTGAATGGCAGAACCCTGAAACCTTATAAATACTTCCTCATTAGGGCAACATGGCAATTTATTGCCAAACTCAGAACAGAGTTCTTTGAAGCCAAAGGGAGTTAAATTTGAGTTAGGGCTGTGGGCATGTTAGTCAGTTTCACTGATGAACCATGTAAAGAAAATGCAGTTCAGGGGTTTATCCAGTTTCTGTGTAATTACATTTGGTTACTATGACAGTAACCATTGGGTGAGGGAACCTTGTCTATGAAAAGAGGAAAATAAAACACTGACTGGATATGATTATTTAGTTTTTACATAATTGTTTGTCTGACTCATACAGATTATATTATTGTTAAGTTATTTGATGTTCTCTTCCTGCGTATTTTTTATGGCATTTATGCATCTTTGTGCTGAAGAGTTTGAAGCAGCATCAAATACAATGGCTGGTCCTTTTCCCATTTTCGCTATCAAAATGAGAAAAGAAAAACAGCATTGGAAGAGAAATAATATTGACCATCACCTGTCATCGGCCAAATGCCATCATAACCACCTCGCTGTTTTCACTGTATTATACATGAGGCTGTCGAGGCACAATGTTTTTGCCCATTTTCTGTTGCTTATAACAGAACACCTGAGACTGGGTAATTTATAAAGAAAAGGGATGTATTTCTTACCATTGTGGAGTCTGAGAACTCCAAGAAAGGCTGCATCTGGTGAGGGCCTTCTTACTGGTGGGGACTCTGTGGAGCCCCGAGGTGGCAAATGCTGTCACGTGGTGAGGGGGCTGAGAGTGCTGGCTTGGGTCTCTCTTCTTATGAAGCCACAAGTCCCATCCTGTGATAATCCATTAACCCATGAACAGATTGATCCATTTATAAGGGCAGGGCCCTCATGGGCCACTCACCTCTGAAAGGCCTCAACTCTCAATACGGCCCAATGGGGGGTTAAGTTTCAGCATGAGTTTGGGGGGTATATATACTCAAACCACAGCAAACTGTGAGGTGCAGTAATTTTTCCAAGATCGCACAGCCGGGCAGAGTTTGAGCCTGGTTTAAAATTAGATCCATCTTACTTGTTTGCTGGAGTCCTCATTTCATCCATGTCGCTGTGGCATCCATGCACACCATTCCTTCCACAATGCTATTGGTGGAGTTATCAAAAATCTTAGTTGCTAAATTTGACTAGCAGTTTTGAAATTTTGCTTGTGTGTCAGCAGTATTTCATGCTGTCAACCACTCATTCTGTTTTTACAACTCTTTTCTTCCTGGGAGCTTTGTTCTTCCTAGTGGTTCTTGTGGACCTATTTGGCTTCATCTTACATGATACAATTATAACAAACATTAATACTTACAGCTAATATCTACTACATGCCTTCTATATTCTAAGTACTGTATATTGTTTCCAATTTAAATTCCAGTCATCCTGTGAGAAGGAAATTATTATTAGCCAAAGATCTCCAGGGTCTAATCACATGCTGGCTCGATGCTTATGCTCTGACTGGGTTACTCATGAGTATTTTTGCACTCCTGTTGCCTCCCTCTACATACTTTTCTTGAATAATTTGACCATAGGTCATGCTTTCCTCTGTCTCCCCAAAGTTGAGGAAGTCAGTATTTTTCTTGAGCTCTAGACCATTGAGCAGACCGGGTTACCTCCCCAGCACTCATTGTAAGTTGAAAATATCATGAGTAGAAATACATTTAATACACCCAACCGACAGCACATAGTGGCTTACCCTCACCTACCTTAAAATTGCTCAGAACACTTGCAGCATAGTAGTCAATATGTCACATGAGATATTCCACTGTGTATTATAAAATAGGCTTTGTATTAGATAATTTGGCCCAGCCTCACAAGGGAGTCTAATACTGCATATCAGTAGCCCAGGAAAAGATCAAAACTCAAAATTTGAAGTGTGAGTTCTACAGAGTGCATGTTATCAGACCTTGCATAACAATAGCTCTGCTGGCCATTCTAGAAAAAGAGTTCTGAAATTGCTTTGAAGGGTGGACTACGCAGTACTGTAGGTGCATAGCTTCCGAAGGGGAGTACTTCAAAGGTGACTGTAGTGACATTCAGCAATCAGGTGTGTAGCACTTTTTCTGAATGATTTTGCAACCTCGATTTTCTGACCTCATAAGACAGATGAAAGAAGGAGAAGAAAGCACTGCAGGCGTCTGTTCGGCGTTCCCCTTCCTCCCTAATGGGCCTCATCCACTCATTCCTCAAACACCTTTACTGAGGTGGGTCTGTGCACCGCTCTGGGCACTGAGGAAAACCAGCGAGTGGAGATCAGCCCAAGTGCCCCCTTCACAGAGCTTGCACTCTAGCTACAGTAGACAGCTGAGGAGAAAGGGGAGAAAATGAACAAATAAGTGAATATGTACTGTTTCAGATGCTGGTAAGAAAAATTAAGCACAGCAAGAGATTAGGGAAAGCCAGGCCTGGGTGATTTGCCATTTAAAATAAGGTGTCCCAGGAAGACCCCTCCAACAGCTGGGCCTGAGGAAGGGAGCATGAGAGCCTGAGGTCTCCAAGCCTGGAGGCCAGTGGGGCTGGGTGTGAGGGCCCGAGGATGAGGAGGTGCAGCAGACAGCAGGTGGGTCGCAGCAGGATGGCAGGCCTCTGTGCGGACTTGAATGAACCTGTCCTCTGAGTCTATGAGGAGGTTTTGAGCAGAAGACCACTGTGACCTAATTTAGGTATTAAATGTAAAATGGGTACATCGACAGTCGGCCATGGGAGACAAAGGCAGGTGGTTCAGGAGAGGGTAATTCAGAGCACGGCTGAGAGAAGGTGGAAGCCAGGACAGGAGGGGAGTCTGGAAGGGGTCAGTCGTGGTCAGGTATAGAACAGATTCTTAGGGTGGAGCTGATAGGGGTTTCTAATGGCGGGGTGGTGCAAACCCAGAGCACTGTTTGAAAAATAAACTTCCACACATAACAAAGTGTAGTGTGTCCCTTTGACCACGGCCTCCCCATAGGCGTAGCCTATCAGCTTTCCCTGCCCCTGCGGGTCACATGTGGATGTGATGGTTTTTACAAGAGACTCCAGCCCTTCCCAGCCTCGGGCCTTTGCACGTGCTGGGCCTTCCTCCTAGACCACTATTGCAAACTCCACCTTGAAATCCCGGCTCAGATTCCAGTCCCGGTCTGTAACCTCCTCCTCCCCAGGTCTGTCTGGAGGTTCTATGGTCCAATTTCACTTGTTCTCAGTCCCATTGTTACTAAATGTAGAATATAAATGTCTGCACACAATAACGAAGAAAATGCCATGAAAGCTATGTCAACCAGTTCAATGAAAATATTTCAAAATTGTATATAAAACCAGCACACTGTACCCCATGATTGCATTTATGTACACAACCATGATTCAATAAAAAAAATAAATAAATAGATAAAATGAAAAAAAAAATAAAAGAAGCTTCTTGTGGACTGTAATGAGCTACTGCTTCCTTCCCTAAGTCACTGAGCTTCTCTGATGCCTCGACCAAGTAGTTTCATCCTGTTCCCATGATGCTGGCATGTGATGGTGCTTTACAAACACATATTGTGTAGTAAATGAGTAAGTTTTAACCTCAAAACTCATTTCAAAGTGTGAGTAGTGTTGGGCGGCGCCTGTGGCTCAAAGGAGCAGGGTGCCAGCCCCATATGCCGGAGGTGGTGGGTACAAACCCAGCCCTGGCCAAAAACCGCAAAAAAAAAAAAAAAAAAAAAAAAAGTGTGAGTAGTGTTCAGAGTGTGAATCCAACTTTAGTAATGAGACCTTTGAGAATGAATTTTCCTGTAGTTTTGTCCTTAGTGAGAGTAGAATTTTGGAATACAGCTCTCATGCAACAATTGAAGGTTTGCGTTTATAAGAGATTGACAAATAAAATATCCACCAGCAAGTTCCTTGGGTTGGGGGAACATAGCCGCAAGGTTTATTGTATGGAATGGAAGATGGGCCATCTGCTCTTAGGGCCATTTTTGATAAGATTTTTTGAAATTAAATGAAATAAATTAAATGAAATGAGTTGACTTTTTGCTATAAAACCTTTACATTCTGCAACATATTAAAAGGATATTTGGGATACTTACTACCCAGCCCCAGCATGCCAGATATTATTACATATATATACACAGATGGGCCAGGTGTGGTGGCTCACACCTATAATCCCAGCACTTTGGGAGGTGAAGGTGGGTAGATCGCCTGAGCTCACGAGTTCCAGACCTGCCTGAGGTAGAGCAAGACCCCATCTCTGAAAATAGCCTGGCGTCATGGCAGGCCCCTGTAGTCCCAGCTACATGGGAGGCTGAGGCAAGAGAATCACTTGAGTCCAATAGTTAGAGGTTGGTGTGCGCCATGACACCAGGGCACTCTACCAGGGGTGACAAAGTGAGTCTCAAAAAAATATATATGTATATGTAGATAGATCGTGAGATCCGTGATTTGCACTTCAGACATTTTTTCTAAACTGGAAGGTTTCTTTAGGAACGGACACTTTTGCTGACAGTTTAAACCTTGGCTTGACACCATGGCTGAGTTGTTTTTTGTGTGCTGCCATATTTTTTCAATAATTAAAAACAAAAGCAACACTTGGATCTAAGATTTCTATCTCACAACAGAACTCATAAAAATATGTGTATTAGCATTCTGCAATCTGCTAGATGTCAGTTGTTAGCAAAAGTTTGATTGAAAATTAATGTTTAAGTAATTGTTGATTTAAAACCAAGGCATAATGTAACATCACAGATTTGAGGTAGTACGAGAAATAAGAATTACAATGTGCCTATTCTGTTCATGCAATGTGTTAGACACGTCACATTTTCTATCTCATTTAATTCTGACAACAGTTTTTCAAGGTATTTTATTCTCATTTTTCAAATGAAAAATTAGAGACTTAAGGTCACATAGTGAGGAAAGAGAACCAGTTTTGAAACAAAGTGTTGTCAAAAGTTCATTTTACTACACACTGCTGCTGCTTTCCTGCCTCGGTTATTTGTCATAATGAGCAATTTTATTCCATAGATACATGCACTGTTTAAATAAGCTTTTCAGTGGTGTCTATAAATCTTCTTTGAATAAGGTGACCTTCTGTCTTTGGCTTGGTCCGGACACCCCTGGTTTATGCTGTTGCCTTGGTGAAATTATTAATAGCACCGTCTTTTACTCTCAGAGTTTCCCAGTCTGGAAGGTAAATTATATGGTTACCCTCTCTTTAAACTTGTAGATCATTCTGCTTATTCAATTGCTTCATAGTGAATCCTTTGCCCAAGTGCTAGGTAACTTTTTCCAGCTTAGCTTCTCAACTCTACAGCCGTCTAGATCTTTAGAAATGTTGGGGAAATATTCAAACAGGATCAATATACCATAAAGTCAACAAGACATTGCAAGCTGATCTTAGTTCACCAAACAGATCCACTGGTAATTTTTCCAGTTGTTCATCTTGGAGAACCAGATATAAATTCTGTTGTGTTAGAAACATTGATATGTTAAAAAAAGATCTATAGACACATATTTTTTGTATGTGTATGCATACATAGTGTGTATACACACCACACACATATATACACATGTCATGGTGGAAAGTAGTTCTCCGGAGGGCTGACAGTTGGCAGGCAGAGACTTTGTGAATTTCAAATAAGGAAAATGTTGATTCTGTAAGCCCTACACAAAAAGAACTTGCTCTGTATTTCTTGAGATCTGGGATTTTCTCTTCGATGGTAAAGCGTATTTGTGCCTAGATTATTCAGGTGTGAAGCTGGAGGAGCCAACCTTTCTGGTTTAGTAAACCTGGTCATGAGGATAGAGGTCTGGAGATAAACCTTTAAAACATAGGCTAAGTGGTATCTCAAAGTCATTGCCCCCTTCCCAGACACCGGCTTGCCTTTTAAGGACAGCTATTCTTCCTCTGTGAGTCACTCTTGCGGATTCCACTTCCTGTGTTGGTCTTGCTAATTGAATTCCCAAGTAGGGTGAAAGCATTCCTGTGCTGGCTTGAGAACTGAAGGGCCCAAATGCATAAACTGTAAATACTGATGACAACAGTGTCTCATCCCTCCCGTTGTTATTTATTTTGAGATTTTTGCTGGGACAATAGGTTTATGTTTGACATTTATATAGGTCACAGTGAGCTAATAGCCATCTGTCATCTGGGGATTCTTCTATAATGAGCATTATGAAGAATAATGGAAAAATTCTCTGGTATTTCTGATGTGCACACAAGCTGGGATGGGTCTGATCTTGACAATATGCTCTCCTGGCTCACTTTAGTCATGCACTTGACCTAGGTGCTTTCTCACACTCATACACATAGGCACGGTGCTTGGAGCCTGGCCTGGATGGAGCCAAAGCTAGTTTCTTCATTATACTCAGATATACCTTTTGCAATGAGGACGAGTTCCGGCCTCAAGCTCAGGACTTCATGGAATTTCACACTGGCACCTGGACAGAACAATGTGCTTTCAATGAATCTCAAGTTTGTGTTATGTTTTTCAAAGAATAACTGTAGAGGAAAATCCTGAGTGCACTGCCGGACAACAGTCTGGTTCTGTCAAAAAAGATACTTACCATCTACTTAGAAGACATGAGCCCATTTAAATCCAGACAATAACCAACTTTTTCAGCCTCCATTTCTTCATCTATAAAATGAAAATAAAATGTTGACCTTGTCTACTTTGAAAATTCCATGAAATTATAAACACGAACACCTAACACAGCACTTGTAAATAGAATATCCCATTCCACATTGTTAATTTCACTTTCATTCTTCTTTATCTATCCTTCCTTCCTAGTAAGAAGGGGAGCCCAAGGGTAGTAGATGTTTGTAGGAAGGATGGAAGGAGAAAAACTTTTTGAATTACTGCTGGTGCTTCAGTTCTACCACTAATACCCTGCGGTTCCAGTCCACCAGCTTGTTCATTGATGTTGGAAGTGAACGGCCCCTGTCATATCTAACTAAAGTGAACTAAGGTATAGCGTTAGGATATTCTGTTGCCAATTATGCTGCCAAGATGAGATTTCTACTTGGACCATTTGCTGACCCTACAACTTAAAGTGTCTTTGGTTGTTTGTTTGTTTACCTACATAGGCACAAAATAAATGCTTCCCTTCTACCCTCTATAAATAAACCAACAATAGACAGATTAACCAGAGAAAGGCATACACATTATTAACCTGCAATACCCAACAACCCAATGAGGTTAAGAATTTTATATACCCTTCTTCACAGGGGAGAGAAATCTGGGGGACTGTTGCAATCTTTGCATGTAGTAAATGATCTTTAGGAGAAGTAAATGAGCCCAAAGAACAGTTAATAGTTTGGGACAAAGTTCTTCTGAGCTCTGGGCAAGGTAATGACAAACTTCAGCAAGGTGAAGAATAGAACTTCACTGCAAACAAAAGTTGTCCTATTATGCAGTAAAGTCTCCCAGGTAATCTTTCCGAGCTGTCTTCAGAAGAATAGATTAAAAAGTCAGTCTGGACATGGTGATGATTTTTAATCTTTCTTTTTTTCCAGGTATTGGATAAAATTTTATGGGAGGGGTTTTAAAGACAATTGCATTGCTTTGGGAAGGAGTTTTTTGCCTCGGTCATGTTAGAGAATTTGCAGAGAGAACCTCTTCTTGCACTTGGCGGGGTGCAAGAGACAAACAGCAGAACATCTAATGTCTGTGGCTCTGAGGCAGCTTCTCAAACCTTCCGATTTTCTTTAACTCAAAAGTGCTCAGCATCCAAAGCACTATACTTTGGGGTGTCCTTCTCTGAGCCCCAACATTAGTGATGTTTCTAGATTTGCATTTTGAACATCTTTTGTCTTGGTGACATTAAGCTATAAACATGTCATGCCCAGCCTTGGTCAGGCCTCCGTCCTCACACTTTTTGCTTTTGTTATCTCTATATTTATGTATTTCCTCTACAAGTCTACAGGTTTTATTTAGGAGAAAGACACATAATTTTCAGCTGGGTGTATCCTTAGCACCTAGGACAGTGATTTGTACACAAGAAAGTAAAAGTTTACTGAAGAGAGAAAGGAGTGATACCAAGTGGAGAAGAAGGCTTCTCTTGCATCTCCCGGTCTCAGTGTAGATGACCACTCCCTCAGAGAGGCCTCTTTCAGGATTCATTATAAGGGAGCTTCCTTCCTTTATTATTTTTTGCACAGCACTCTTCTTTTTCTGTATGGAGATTGGTACCATCTGTACTCATGGTGTGGCCCTCAGTGGCTATAATAAACTCCACAAGAGCAAGATCATGTCTGTTTTGTTCATCACTGTACCCCCAAAGCTAAGCCAGGTGCCTGGCATATAGCAGGTGCTCAATAACAAAAGAAGAATTAAAGGAGGAAATAAAGCACTTGTTACAAAGCTGATTTAAGAGCCTTTCTTGTGAATCTAAGACTTAACGTAGTCTGGTTTTCTGCTCTGGGTGAGAAAGGAGGGGAGGAAGGTATCCAGGCAGAGGCTGCCTCCTGAATAAGCTATGCAGCTGGGGCCTGAGTACCATTCTGTGTGTGTTGTTAACCAGCTGAGCAACCTAGAGAAACAACCTCTGGATAAGATTCTCTCTGGGTCAAGGAAGGATTTGGAGCAGCTTGTCTCTAAGGATTCTTTCAGTTCTACAGCACTGGTTAAAGCAGTAAACCTAGGGCTGGTTCTCTCCTCAGGGAAAAGCATTCTTCTGTGTTTCAGTAAATCTTAACAAATGAAAACAAACACAGCTGGGTACACCTGTCATTCCAGTACTCTGGGAGGCCAAGGCAGGTGGATAGCTTGAGCTCATGAGTTCAAGACCAGCTTGAGCAACAGCGAGACCCTGTTTCTACTAAAAATAGAAAAACTAAGGCAAGAGGATTGCTTGAGCCCAAGAGTTGGAGGTTGCTGCGAGCTATGATGACGTCATGGCACTCTACCCCGGGCAACAGCTTGAGACTCTGTCTCAAACAAACAAACAAACAAAAAAAAAAAAAAAAAGAAAGAAAGAAAAAGAAAAGAAAAGAAAAGAAAAAGAAAATAAACACAATCTATTTATCTGCTCCAGACCTCTAAATTTCTAGATCTCATTAGGTGAGGATGGAGGCTCTTTGGGAGGCATTGGCTAGAAAACTGTACTTTCTAGAAAGGTCTCCTAATCAGTGCTGTGTCTTCCCACCAAGACAGTTAAGTTATGTCTGTGTCATTTCACATAAATGAGAATAGAGTTGGGGCTACAATTAAAGGGGAAGGGACAGAACTGCCATCTAATTCTTACAAAGGATATAAAACTGCATATACAAATAGAAAGATACAACTTTTCTGTCTTTCTATGAAATACAGAAACTAGAGAATGAGTATTAGCCACTCAAAATGATTGGAGAAATATTGAAAAAAAAGATGGGGGAGCATTGAGCTTCAATGTTTACTAATATTCTCCTAAAATTTCAGGATAAAAAAATTCAAAAGAAAGAGTGAACAACCAACATTCTCTGTTCCCTGACAAAATAATGCAAAACCACCTATAATCTTGCCCAAAGGCTCAGACCTGAGTCTGATCAGTCCTTTAGGGTCCAGCTGTCAACTTATAAGGAAGTCACATTTCCATGAGGAGCACAGTGAGTTGCATCTCGACTGCCACAGGCGGAGTGCAGACTGGAGACGCGCCAGGTCCTACAGCCTTTAATTTTGAGTGTCTGCATTTGGGGGAATTGTATATGTACATTGTTTCATTTTTTTCTTTCTTTTTAGCCTGATCAAGGCAAACTCCCTTTTATCCAAGTCAAGAAATTCGAGTAATCACTTTAGTAACCTTTATCACAGTCTAAATTTCCAGGTGCATTTGTTTTTCTCATGCTTTCTTTTCCATCCAGCTCATCTGCTGAAGAAGCCATCTTCTTCAGCAGATGAGCTGGATGGAAAAGAAAGCGTGAGAAGATATCTATGGACTTAATGAGACTCAAGAGACATATCGAAAACTTGTTTTGATTGGCAAGCATAAATTTTAGTGACAAAGGAGGGTGTTTGAACATAAAGAAAAATAAGGAAGTGATTACTCGAAATTTCAAGACCATAGCTGCTGCTCAGAGGAGGAGGAAGCGGGGGCTGGAATGGAGGAAGGGCTTCTGGTGTTGTCGACACAGTTCTATTTCTTGACTTGGATAAAAGGGAGTTTGCCTTGTAATTTCCCAAAGTTTACATTTGTTTTCTATGATTTTATTTTTTTTAAATGAAAGGCTAAAAAGAAAGAAAAAAATGAAACAATGTACATATACAATTCCCCCAAATGCAGACATTCAAAATTAAACAAATGGAAAGATAGCTCTTTCTTTTGATAGAATAGCTTGACATCATTAAGGAAATAGTTCTCCCAATAAGCAGTATCAATCTGCTATTTTTTTGGAGCTTGAGAAATTAATACTAAGGTTTTTATGGAAAATAAGCATGCAAGGATAGCTAGAAAAACAAGAGAAGGAGGGTCTTTGAAGACATAATTCTCCGGCTGTCAAAAGATACTGCAAAAGCCTCTGTTGTTAATATGTGTATGTTGTTGAAGTAGCATGTGGACAGATATGAAGAGAAATGGAATGCAAACGAAAGCGAAAAAGAAAAACAAATGCACCTGGAAATTTAGACTGTGATAAAGGTTACTATTAAACAAGTGGGGCTAACATGATATAGTCTTAAAGTATCCTTGCAAACTACTTATTACTTACAAAAGGAAAAATATAGCAACCTTACAACAGGGAAGCTACTGACCAAAATTAGCACCATTGATAAAGGGCAAGCAGACTTTGCGTGCACCCAGATGTGCTGCCCTGACAAGATCACAGCATCATTCATGTTGAGATTCTGACAAAAGGGCACAGCCTGGATCCAAACTTGTAGAAACTTTCAGGCAAATCCAGAATGAGGGGCACTCTAGGAAAGATCTGCCCTGCACTCTCCAACAGTGTCAATGCCCTGAGAGCAGAGACAGGCTAAGGAACTCCACCAATTAAAGGAAACTAACCAGGCAGGACAACTAAGTGCACAACGTGATCCTGGATTGGGCCTCCCTGTCAGCGAAAACCGCCACAAAGGGCGTTATTAGGACAAATGACAAAAGCCGAAAATGAACTGTGGATTAGATAAAAATGTTGTATGAAGGTTGAATTTCCTGGATTTGGTAAGCACAAGAGAATTTCCTTGTTCTTAGCAAATACACATTGAAGTAATAAGGTGGAATAAGCACAAAGAAGCCTACTCACAAATGGTTCAGGAAAACTAACGTGCGTGAATACAGGTGGGTAGAGAACAGAAATGTGGCAAACATTAAAAACCAATGAATCTGGGTAAAGGGTACATACTGACCCTTTGTACTATTCTTGCAGCTTCTATGAATTTGGAATTATTTCAAAATAAAGCTAAAAATAAGCCCAGACTTTCTTTGAGGGGAGTTGCCTGAGGGACAATGTGAACGTTGCCTTATTTTATTCCTCATGCGAACTGTTACATTATTTAATGTTAATTCATCAGGTATGCATTGTCTACTCTGTGCCAGGAACCTGCTAAATTACAGACTTTGACCTGCCCTGTTCCTTCACACTTTGTTTTCATCCAGTAAGGTTACATGGCACTGAATAATTTGTATCTTTTTTTTGGGAGACAAGGTCACTCTGGGTTCCAGACCTGTATACAATGAGATAGATGTAGTTTCAATGTTAATAGTTCCTAGTTTCGCTACCTAGTTCTCCTAATTTTTATTGTTTTCTTGTCTCTGGACTTGTCTTCCTTTCTCTTCTCTGGACTGTTCTCTAGACTGTACCGAACGGCCCTATACTCGGAGTTTCCTTCCATGGCTGGATGAAGGATGCCCTCTGTGAGAACGGCCTTTCATGAACAGGAAGGGAAGCTGGATGCATTCAAAGACGTAGCTGCTTGCAGAATCATTTTTTCCCCTTCTGAACCCTAATCTGTTTGGCCCTAGAAACATCGTAACACCAGTGCAGGTAGGAGCCATCTTTCATAGTCCAGACATGATAGATTTAAACGTTGGCACTTGAGACATTTCCATTCACCAATGCTTGCACACAGTTTAGAGAAACCGTAATTTAAACATCATGTTGGGCATTATACTTCTCTCCTTCCACAACAGAATGGGAAGTTGAGCATTGGGGAATTCCTCCATAAACCTAAGGCTTTTAAAATAAAATAAAATAAAATAAAATAAAACCAAAATCCAAATCAGCAAAAAGCAATTGGGATATTTAATTTTATTTCCTTTATTTTGAGCTTAACAGTTAGTCACTGTTTCTGATTAAGAAACTTCTGAGTGGGAACAAGGGCCTTTAAAGGAGAACATGTGTTTTGGCAGAAAACCTTACTGACTTAGAACATAAACCTTTGTCAAGGAGCAGAAGGTCCTGAAGTTAGAGAGAGGCCAGGCCGAAGGAGGCAGTAACTCATGTGGGAACTCTTCTTGTTCTCTCTGCTTAGTCCAAGGGGCAGGAGGCCTGGCACCTCCTTCTCATGTAAATTAAGCTGGGTGTGTTGTGTCTAAGGAGAGGCCCATTTATTTTCCTAGACTGAAGCCAGCCCTCAACTTGATGAGAGTCCTGTGTGGAGATGTGGGGAAGGAGAGGTCAGCAGCATCTGAGAATTAGGTGAATTTCTCTTATGGGTTTGTGAAACCACGCCTGATGGATGACTTCTGGCCAGCTTGTGGCATTGTGGGGATAAATGTGATGCTTTGAATGTGTTATTACCATTCATGAATCTGTATTTTTTTTTTTTTAATTTATTGAGAATCTTTCCTATTTCAAGCCAGGGGCTGGGGACACTGTGTTTGCCTAAGGCCATCAAGGGATGTACAGTCTTTTGAGGTAGATGGCCCCATAGCCAGACAACTACAACATGGTCTGGTAGGTGCTGTTTTGAAGTTCTATGCAAATACATGAGAGCAAAAGAATTCATCTGCCAAAGCCGTGATGGGGATGAGGCCATGGAAGTCTTGACATGGGGGACGATATTGTGCTGGATAGAAAAGAATTACAGTGAAGTAAAAGGTTATAGTGAAGATATTGTAAGCAGGGGAAAAAATAGGCACTCACGAAAAACCACCTCCTGTAATTCCTTTGGGTTGAATGATACATCCAGGATTCTACACCGTGAGGGGTACAATGCTGGAACTCTGGATTGAGGGATGATTTTGGCATTTGCCAAGCACTGTGTTAGGACTTTAGTCTTGATCCTTTCCAGGGTGACATGAAGCAGGAAGGGCTGTGAGCAGGGAAGTTACAAGGTCATCCCTGGAATTGCGTCCAGGTAGATTATAAAGGTTGTTGAAAGTTATAACAGCAGTCAAGATGAGAAGGTATAAAAAGTTTCAGTGCGGTAGGGTGGAAAGAGAGAATGTTCACGGTTTAAAAATTTACACCTGGGGATGAATTGGATGTTAGGGTGAAGGAGAGAGAGGAGTTAGGGTTAGAGTCCGGCTCCTTTCTGCACTGAAATCTCACCTGTGCTCCTCCTGTGTCCCTCCCCTCCTCTCTCTCCTCCGCCTCCTGCGGTCTTCTCTCTCCTTCTCCCTTTCCCCTCCCTTTCCTCATCTTCCTCCTTCCTGTTTTCCTTCTGTGGTAATCCCGAGGTTCCCTGAGAAAATGGGCCATATTCTTGAGGAAACACAGGTTTCCAGTCTTATCCAAGTTCCAGTGATACCCACCCCACATCTTAGGATGGCGGACAGCTGCGTCTGCCAGGCTGCAGGAATCCGGCCTCCTACTCGCACCCACCTGCTGCTCACCTGCAGGAAGACTGGGATGTAGCGGAATGTCTAGGCCGCTGCCCAGGACTCGGCTGGGGCTCCTGCCTGCTTACTGCAGCGCGGACGGCAGCCGGGCTCCTCGGCTTACTGCAGCGCGGACGGCAGTGGGGCTCCTCGGCTTACTGCAGCGCGGACGGCAGTGGGGCTCCTCGGCTTACTGCAGCGCGGACGGCAGTGGAGCTCCTCGGCTTACTGCAGCGCGGACGGCAGTGGGGCTCCTCGGCTTACTGCAGCGCGGACGGCAGCCGGGCACCTCGGCTTACCGCAGTGCGGACGGCAGCCGGGCACCTCGGCTTACCGCAGCGCGGACGGCAGCCGGGCTCCTCGGCTTACTGCAGCGCGGACGGCAGTGGGGCTCCTCGGCTTACTGCAGCGCGGACGGCAGCCGGGCTCCCCTGCCCACCGCAG
>CAUYRH010158018.1:0-13408 GCA_963574655.1 Perodicticus potto | reverse complement strand
ATACATCTACCTCTCTGTTTTTGTGCCAGTCAAATTCTTATTTTTTAAAGAGATGATAGGTAAAAATTCAGGCATTATGGTAGGTAGGCTTTCAGAAAAACATAAATTTACTGGCTCAGATTTTACTATTCACAGATTCTTAAATCCACCTGATTTCAATCTATTGTGTAATGTTGTACGTTGCTTTGCTCAAAGAATGAATGAATGAAAAAGTATATAAACAATAGCTCCTTGCTTGGACACATGAGAATTAAAATAAAGTCCTGCCTTTGCCATGGCTATCATAATGCCCTCAAGGTCAAGATAAATAAGTGACTCCTGAAGAATCCAATCTTCTGCTATAATAAGATGTGTACAGTTCTTCAATCCTCAATAAAGCTCACAATAAAACCTACAAATCTGATAATCTCATACATATACACATAAATACCTGTATTTGACTCTGTTAAGGTGTGAGTTAACTATAAAGACAATAATGCCTTCGTTTAGTTGCCTATTCTAGTAAAAAGAAAGAGCTGACCTTTCTAGAAAGTACTTTGGAAGCATTATCCTTCTTTCCCTTCTAGGATATTATACAGAGGAATTAAGAACCTCACAAAATAATTTTTGTGTAATAATGTACATCACAGGATTATTTATAATGACAACCACCCACCACAAAATACCTGTAAGTAACCTAAGACATTCAACAATAAGCAAATGGTTAAAAAAAAAATGGTACATCATATGAGAGAATATTATGTAGCCACTGAAGGAAATGCCAAAAGACATGAGGGGTGGTGCCTGTGGCTCAAAGGAGTAAGGCGCCGGCCCCATATGCTGAAGGCGGCTGGTTCAAACCCGGCCCCAGCCAAAAAAAAAAAAAAAAAAAAAGAAGAATGAACAAAGATAAATACATTCAGAAAAGAAAACAGATGACATTAACTAGCGTGAGAAAAAAAAATCAATATTACTATATAAAAGAAGGATAAAAATTATATTAGACTCCAATTTAATTTTTAAACAAACAAATATACACAAAATACATTTATAGATAAAAATAGGAAAAAATGGAAAATACACCTAAATTTTAGTACATTCCTATAGGTGGTAAAAATCATAGGTTTTAAATTTTCTTTATATCTCTTTGTCTTTTCCAAATTTCCCCACAATGCAGAGGAATTTTTGTTTGTTTCTTATTCTTATAGCTAGATGTTTGAGTATATTTTAAGAAAAGTACTTTTTTTTTGTTTGGGGGAGAAGGGACTCTAGACCAACATCTGTTCACAGATGAAGGCAGAAAACCACCTAAACTCATTCAATCAGGCTTATCAGTTTATCATAAATATACATAAAGAGATTTAAAAACTAATAATAAACTCACCTATAATTCTAATATTATGAAACAACAAAAATATTATAAAATAAGAAAACTGTCCTTATAAAGAGAATAGTGATGTAACATAAACATCAGTTGATAGCAAACAAGAAGAAAAGTTTTTTGGAATAAAATTGTCAACAATGAAGCAGAGATAAGAGACAAAATGAGCTCCATGCAATGAAGTGTTTCAACTGCATGTCAAGTATATCTTTTGTGCTGGACCAGTTTAAGAACTCTTCCTGTGTATACCTAAGCACTTGAAATAGTAACTAACCGTGAATGGTTTCATATTTAAATACAAAGGTGGATAATATGCATACATGTATAGGATATATATCCAGATCTCATCTCTTCTAGAAAAATGTGCTTACTTATATTGCTCTGACCAGGTACAAAGTAACTACCTTATGAATAAGGTCTGAAAACAGGTTTCATAGGATATAAACATTCCTTCAAGCTATATACTACTATAAATTCATATACACAAGTAAAGAAAACTTCTTAAAGTCATAAAAAGCTACCTACCAATAAAAATCATGATCACATTGTGACAAATGTTTAATGCAATAAGGTATAATATAAAGTAAGCTTTATACTAAAGATATCGTCAAGTAATAAGTTATAATTTAAGATTTAACTGTGTTATTCAAAATATTCTCCTAAAAGCTGGAGTATGGTGAGTCTTTCCCTTTTGGTTTCACCCTCCTCAGTTTGGCAAACACTGGATTTTTCTCACACTTAAAAGCAAAGCCAAACTTAACAGATTTTAATATAGTGCTTTATGCCAACACTATGCCCAGCTTTTTTTTTTTTTTTTTAAGTCCTTGAGTTATCAGCAAAATCAAATTACTGCCAGGAATTTCAAACCCTTGACTTCCAAATGTTAGAACAACTCACCTACAGCATATGACTGACCTAAAGTCCATAAGGCTTGCTTAATCAGAATTTATTTCTATCATTTTAATTAAAAAATAATAATCAATGAAAAGAGATGCCACGTTAAGGTCCACACCTCAATTACTGCAGGGATTAATGAGCCAATAAAACCCAGGTATGATTCTAAACAGGCAGTTGATTAGTCTTCACTAGCCAAATAAAATATTTTTAAGAAGCAAACAGTTAACATAAATGGTGAAAAACAAATAACGATATTCAAATTTTTTTAAAAATAAGCTAAAGTGATATCAGTAGTTGAAATTATGAAATATGCTCACTCAAACTTATTTAGATGAGCAAATACTACTTCTTCTGCTATCTAGCTTAAATACCTTCAAACAGATCAATTTGATCTCTCTAACCTCAAATCTGTCTTAATTTCTAAATTTAGCACAATACCAACTACCTCAGAGTTTTATGGGGTCTGAATGGATTGATAAATGAGAGAATACTTTATGAATAAAAAATCCCTATGCAAATATAAAACCTATCTTTCCATTCTGATTAAAAGCAACTAAATGGTCTATTTTAGAACTATAAAAAGCTTGATATATGAATATTTAATACTAAAACCAAATACTATATTTAGTCATTAAATACATCCCTAAATATAAGGACTGAAAACAAAGTTTTAGATTTCTAAGCAGAAAATTGAGTTTAAACAGAATCCTTTAATAGTGAAATGTTTTTTCTTCTCACTAAAGGCCATCTATACCTTTAATATATTTCAGATATACCTACCAGACACTATATTACTGCTAATTATCTTGCCCCCCAAGGTAGCTACTGATTTGGGTACTACTGTAATGATGCTACCACTGGTAGTTTTCATATAGGTTGCAGCTCCAGGGGTCGCAGCCATCCGACCAATGGATGGGCTCACTGTTGGTCGGGTATAGGTTGCTTGTGTGCCTATAAAAAGGGAAAAGCCAAAAGAAAAATTTGTCGTTACTTATGGAAGAATGATAATTTATACAGTTTAAGTATAATTCAATATAATCTACA
This sequence comes from Perodicticus potto, assembly GCA_963574655.1. Taxonomy (NCBI): domain Eukaryota; kingdom Metazoa; phylum Chordata; class Mammalia; order Primates; family Lorisidae; genus Perodicticus; species Perodicticus potto. The sequence continues at coordinate 10,107 of CAUYRH010158018.1, read as the reverse complement.
TTGCTTTAATTTAAAAATGGAATTTCAAGGTGTTAAGACCCTAATTTATATTTTTACAGGCAGTTTTCAACACGCATAGCAAATACTATAGCCAAGTCAATTTAAATTAATTTTACACATAAAATTTTGTGATGTGTTGCATCAAATTACAAACCCAAGAGAAAGCAGAGCTAACTCTATGCCTTTCTTCCACTACCCTTCTTTCACTAGTTCTATGCCAAACAAAACTTAAATTTAATCATCTTTCCTGCCAGAGCATTTTAGATATTTCTGTTCTAGATTTAAAGGTCTCTGCATCATTTCATGCTATCTCAGTGTCAAACCCAATGTCAGCACTCAGCAAATAAGGCAGTACTGTTTGCTTAAAATTTTACAAACTTTCACTGTTTTGTATGTTGCTACCCTCTAAATATATTTCCATCTTTTAAAGTGTTATTCCATCATTTTAGTCAAGATTGAAGCCAGGAATATTTCTCTTCAGTTCAAAATGTTCTCTATTTACATATTTCCTCAACTTTAATTGACCTGTTAGAATATTTTCTTCATTTCTCTCAAAAGATTTTATGCCTTTTCCCACTACTTCTAAAACTTGTCTCTTTTTCCAAACAGGAATTAAAAACTAACTAGATGAGTCTAAGTAACTCAGAAAGACTATTCTTCTTTTCTTTTCTTTTTGAGATAGAGTCTCACTCTGTTACTCAGGCTAGAGTGCCATGGCATCAGCCTTGCTCACAGCAACCTCAAACTCCTGGGTTCAAGGGATCCTCTTACCTCAGCCTCCCGTAGCTGGGACTACAGGCATCCACCATAATGCCCAGCTAATTTTTCTGTTTTTAAGAGTAATGGGTTCTCCCCCATACTTAGGCAGGTGTTGAACTCCCAAGCTTAAGCAATCTTCCCACGTCAGCCTCCAAGAGTGGCAGTATTACAACTGTGAGCTACCACACAGGCCAGAAAGGCTATTCCTAAATTAAGAATTAATAGCCTTGGGGAGAATGAAAAAATGATTAAGATGACACCTTCAATTGGAAAAAATCTTTTTATGATCATTAGATTTGGAGGGCACTGTGATAGCCATTTTCAACAATTCTCTCAAAAGCTTTTATCAAGTTATTCCCCATTCAAAAATACAACCATTATTTTTAGAAGAGAGGAGGAAAAGACCATTCAGTAGAATTAGTTTAAATTGGAGACAAGAATATATCTGAATCAGAAATCTAGCATGGGTGCCCAACCCGTAGGCTGCATGCTGATTTTGTTAGGACTTTTTTGCTTATCTGTGGTGCTGTGTCAAATATCATGAAAAGTATGCATAGACCTTTTTTTGCTAATCATTAGTGTTTGTGTATTTATTGTATTTAGTGACCCAAGACAACTCTTATTTTTCCGATGTGTGAACACCACTGAGTGCAAAGTAAATAACTAGATGGATCATATAGTTTGAATCTGCTGAATTATAACTGAAAAAAACTCCAAATTAACCTTTTGTCTTAAAACCATATATTCTAATACAGGCTCATAAACATAAACACATTATTTTCCATTATCTGTATTTTATTTATTTATTTATTTATTTATTTTTTTGAGACAGAGCCTCAAACTGTTGCCCTGGGTAGAGTGCTGTGGCATCACAGCTCACAGCAACCTCTAACTCCAGGGCTCAAGTGATTCTCCTGCCTCCACCTCCCAAGTAACTGGGACTACAGGCGCCCTCCACCTGTAGCCATTGGTTGCAGCCGTCATTGTTGTTTGGCGGGCTCGGGCTGGATTTGAACCCCCCAGCTCAGGTATATGTCACTGGCGCCTTAGCAGCTTGAGCCACAGGTGCCGAATCCCATTACCTTTACAAATACATAAAGACTCATATATCTGTAACACTATTGTCTGTGCCAAATGGAGAATGTTTGGGGGAAACACAATGAATTTAATACAATAACAGTGTTTAAAAGCACATGCTTCACAAAGAAACAAAGTAGAACAGTGGTTGCTAGGGCCAGGGAAGTGGGGGAAAGAAGAGTTATTATTTAATGGGCACAGAGTTTCAGTTTGGGAAGATGAAAAAATTCTGGAGATAGATGGTGCTGTGGTTGCACAACAATGTGAATATACTTAATGTCAATAAATTTTGTGCTTGAAAATGATAAAATTTCATGTATATTTTATCCCCACCCCCCAAAAAGAAAGAAAGCACAGGTTTTGGAGTCAAACAGATCTGATGGGTTTAAACCCCAGTTAGACCTCTTTTTGACTATGTTATTTTGAGCAAGTTACAAGTTACGATGACTTAATGCCAAGTCACTGAAAATGGAGATAATAAAGCCTAAAGGAGATTAAGTACAATGTTTGTACAGACCTTTACATACTGGGCAATAAAATGATAGCTCATAAATTTGAAGCTGGTTATCATTTTACATTATTTAAATTCTGTCCTCTAAATACTGGCCCTCCTCAAAAAGTCTGGTTAAGAGTTACACACGTTTAAAATAATAGTAAAGGCTAATTTTAACAGCACTATGAGCACTGTGCTGGGGACATTTAACATAACTGATTTCACTTAATACTTATGGCATAGGTATTATTATCCCAATTAAATACATTAGGGAAAAGATTTAGAGAGATTAATCTGTTCAAGGTCACAAAGAGTAGTGCCATTTAAAATGTTCTATACTGTCACTTCTTCCAACATAGGCTGACTGCTCTCTTATCCAGGCACAATGGTATCCTGTGCTTCCCTAAGTCTCATGGTATTATTTACTATACTATAATGTAATAAAGACTCTTAATCTCAAGATAGTGAGATCCTCAGGGTTTGGGATTGTTTTCATTCATTCAACAAATCCTAAATGAATACCTATTTATAGACCAGCAATACATACATATGATAAATAAATGAAGAGCCCTTACCTTCATAGAACTTATGATCTAATAAGAAGAACAACATTAAATAAACCAACAAACAATTGGCTACATAATTAGGAAATGTGTTGGGTGCTATAAGGGAAAAGAACAGAGAAGCACCAGAAAAAATAAGAGAAAATTAATTTCGGGTTAGCTGTGCCATGAGAGTCCAGAAAGCCCTCTGTGAAGAACTGTTTCATTAACCTCTATATCCTCAGTGTCAAGCATATTGCTGGCACAGATAAATTGTTTGATGAATGTAAGATGAATGAACTGATGCTCCAGAGAACTTACCAGTAGGAGTGGTTACCAGCTTAGTTGTCATAATTGCACCGTTACTGCTCACCACCATAATAGGGGAATTGCTACTGGTGGGCAGCGTTGCTGTCACTGGTTTGGGTAGGATTTTACTTGGCTGAACCTGTTGTGTGATGATTTTAACACCTTGAAAGAAGAAAGATAGATATCAATACGAATTATTTAAAAAAACATGTTTCTTGTATTAACCCAAAGAGGGCAGTAGTCACACACATGTACTCAGTCTTGCGTCTTTATCATATTGACCAAACTCTTTAAACTTTTATTCTTCAAATTCCTATCTTTCCTAATTTCTCTCATTTCAGGAATGCAACTAAAACATTACAGTAACATTCTTACGGAAAAATAAATTTTTTATTTTGTCTATGACTGTGCCACATAAGAGAATTCAATCCAAAGTTATCCACTGGACTTGAACTTTTACAGATAAATAAATATAAGTTTTCAGGACAAAAGGACTAGCTAAAAAAGTCAAAAATTAAAATTAATGTAGTTTTTACATATTCCCAACTCCACCAAAGATTTTTTCACAACTCCTTAAACTTACATAAAATCTGCTAAAAACTATTAAAGACCAAAAATATTTTTGTTTGAATTCTTAAATTGCCCTCTTTTGAAAGTATTTCTAATAGCTCACTTTGACAAATACAGAACATGAAAAAAGATGTATTATTTGTCCACATACAAAATGTGCATGTGGACAAAAACTTGAGGGCAATATGCAAAAATAAAGTAACAATGTTAAGATTTTTTTTTAATTTCTAAAATTTTTATTTAAAATGCCATAATTGTTACAATGACTATCTAAATATAAATATTCCACTGAAAGAAAATTTCTTATGCTAACTACAAATTTAAGTACTAAAAACTAGTTACTAAGGAAGGAGATTTTTGCTAACACTTTTTCTCCACTATCTTCAGTGAAATAATTCATGAGACAAACTATATTGTTATAGACAACTCAGAATTAAATTACTTTTTTAGATGGTGATGTAGATTAAAGACATTAGGAACCAAATTATATATGTAATAGCTTTAAATAATTTGAGACTTCTTGTAGTCAATAAAGAAATTAAAATTATGACATCTGATATAATTAGACAAGTTACACACTGTGACTCAATTTTCTCTACTATAAGATAAAGATACTATTAGTATATACATCATAGGGCTATTGCGAAGATTAAATAAATCAAAATTGTAAGGTGCCTAATGCATACTAAGAATCCAATAAATAATTATTTTGGAAATTTAGAAATTTTAACTATAATAAATCATAAACAGTAAAGTTGTAGGAGGTAAAATGATTTACTATGATTCATTACATTAACAAATTGCAATAATGCTTAAAGCACATATAAAAAGAAGCCCCTGAAGAAATAACCACAGATATAGGAAAAAAATTAAGACAATCATAAGACTACTTAGCTCGGTGGTGCCCATAGTTTAGTGGGTAGGGCACTGGCCACATACACTGAGACTGGCAGGTTTGAACCTGGCCAGGGCCAGCTAAAACAACAATGACAACTGCAACAACAACAACAACAACAAAAATAGCCGGGTGCTGTGGTGAGTACCTGTAGTCCCAGCTACTTGGGAGGCTGAGGCAAGAGAATTGCTTAAGCCCAAAGAGTTTGAGGTTGCTGTGAGCTGTGACACCACGCACTCTACCCAGGGCAATAGCTTACAACACTACTTAGCTCAATTATATGCAAATAAGATTAAAATCTGAAACAAACAGATAATTTTCTAGGAAAATATCACTTATCAATAGTGACCCCAGAAAAGCGATAAAATATACACAAATTTCCACAGAAAAAAATTCTAAGAACTCTACCCCTTTGCCAAAAAGTTGGAGGCCCAGACATTTGCACCTAAGAATGCATCTACAGTCCTTTAAAAAAAAAAAAAATTCCAATGTAACTTAAAACCATTCCAGACACTGATTTTTGGCATGACAGCAAGAGAAGCTCTGCTAACTGCTAACCCAGTAAAACTGGTGAAAATTATAAAACATCCACCATTGAAGGGGTCTAGAAAATGGTTCTGGGGCAAAAAGCAAATAAAACATATACTTAAGAAAATCTACAAAAATTCAGTATGAAAGAATTGTGTGTGATATTTAAACCAAGCCTGTTTCCTCTTTCCTACTACCACTTCAGCAAGAGGGAGACTCCTCTTGCAGATGGCTTCTACCAAGAACACCGGTTCTTCTCCTCTCTAGCTCCCAACTGAAGGTTTTTCTTCCCAGGAGAAACAGGACTTTGAATTTTCTTACTCTGTCCCCAGATACCTATTGCCAAGGCTAAATTCTTAGCAAGTGCAGTAGAAGTAGGTACTCACTTATTCACCCAATTTGTGGGCAATGGCTCTACCTTGGGCACAGCATAGTTCTCTTTCCCTGGCTTGTGAGGTGATAGTTCCACCACCAGGAAAAGCAAGAAAGAATTCCTTAGGTTACTGCCTAAACCCTCACTCCTACCTTCACTGAGTGCTCAGTGCCTTAGCAACCAAGTCACACAGAGATAAGTTTGCCACGTCCCACCTCCAGTCCCAGAGCCCCTGGCTTAGAGTCTGCCTGAGAAAAGAAACAGGTCATAAAACAGCTTTTAATCTCTTTCCAAAGGAACTGACTTCATTTGTACCAGAGCATGATTTCATTTGTATCAGAGCATGGAGAATAATGGCATTCTCAAGAACAGGATGGAAGATGTTGTGAAAGGTAACTGAAAGGAGATCCATAATGAAGATACAGTCTGAACCATAGGTAAATAAGTCTGTAGGGAAAAGCAGGAAGCAGCCTTCTGGGGATCAAAATAAATATCAAAAATAAACCCCAGAAACTATTCCTTCAAGGGCCCTAAAATGTGGACAGTTTATAGAACAATATATGCTCTGGGGGATTGCTAAAAACAATAGTGTAGAACTTAACAGCAGGATGTGGTCAAGGAAAGAGAAGAAGAAAGCCATACCAATAAGACAAAGGTGGGCATATCCAGAGCTGTGCCTCCCTGAGGAGTAAAATCAAAGATTTAACAATGTGGGGGGATGAGGGGTGAAGCACAGGACAGACAATGAATTAAAAAAGACTTTACTAAAATAATGGATCCAACCACTAAACAAATAACCAAAGAAATATAATAGAACCTCTGTAAGTTGATTACCCAAGGGACTGAAACGAACTGGTCAACATAAAACTAGGCCTACTGTACTGATACATACATGAGGTACATACCCAGTCTATGAAGATTAGGTGAACTAAAGAAGTGGTCAATGTAGAGAGGTGGTCCCTGTAATAACAAATCCCTAGGGAAAAGACAACTACCATATCACTCAGTATTGCGGGGAGGAGAGAGAGACTGGTGCCAGGAGCCCTGTGGATACCCAAATCTGCAGATGCTCAAGTCCCTTATATAAAACAGCAGATTTGAATACAACACAAATGTTACACCAAATAAGAATATTAATAAAGTGATATAAATTATTTTAAAAGACCCAAATAGAAAATCTGGTGGTTAACAGTATAATAAATAACTGAAATTTAAAAATTCATTAGAGGGAGTCCAGGCCTGGTAGCTCACTCCAATAACCCTAGCACTCTGGGAGGCCGAGGAGGGTGGACTGCCTGAGTTTCAGACCAGCCTGAGCCAGAGCCAGAGTGAGAACTCATCTCTAAAAAAATAGCCAGGCATTGTGGTGGGTGCCTGCAGTCCCAGTTACATGGGAGGCTGAGGCAAGAGAACTGCTTAAGCCCAAGAGTTTAAGGTTCTTTTTTTTTTATTTATTTTTATTTTTATTTTTGAGACAGAGCCTCAAGCTGTCACCCTGGGTAGAGTGCCATGGCATCACAGCTCACAGCAACCGCCAATTCCTGGGCTCAAGAGAGTCTTCTGCCTCTGCCTCCCAAGTAGCTGGGACTGCAGGCGCCCGCCACAATGCCCGGCCATTTTTTGGTTGCAGCCACCATTGGTGTTTGGCGGCCCCGACTGGATTTGAACCCGCGAGCTCAGGTGTACGTGGCTGGTGCCTTAGCCCGTTGAGCCACAGGCGCCAAGCCGAGTTTAAGGTTCTTACGAGCGGTAACGCCATGGCACTCCACCCAGGGATGGGTGTTGGGGGGTGGTTAAATCAAACTCAGTTTTAAAAATTCATTAGAGGGACTCAAATATAGATCTGAACCAGCAGAAGAAGGAATTAGTCAACCTGATAAGAGATCAACAAAGATTGTGAAAGCTGAAGGACAAAGAGAAAAAAGCAACGAAAAATGAAGAGCCTCAGAGAAATGTGAGACAACATTAAACATGCCAACATGTGTATAATGGAAGCATCAAAGGAGGGAACAGAAAGGAAAAAAAAAGAAATACTTGGAAACTAATGGCTGGAAACTTTACAAATTTACTGAAAACCAAGAAGCTCACAATCTCCAAATAGGATAAAAACAAGGAGATACAGATACATGTCAATACAAATGCTAAAATTCTCTCAGCTAATAGAAAGGCTAAAGCAGGAGGATCACTTGAGCCCAAAAGTTTGATATTAGCCTAGGCAACAGAGGAGAATATATCCCTTAAAAAAAAAGAAAGTCTTGAACGAAAGAAGGGGTAGAAGAGAAGAGTTAATACCTAACTTCTCAGTAGCAACAATGAAGCCAGCAGGCAGTAGGATAACATACTCAAAGTGCTGAAAGAAAAAAAAATATCAACCAAGTTGAATCCTGTATCCAGCAAGACTGTCTTTCAAAAATGAAGGCAAACGAACAACTTCATCACATAATCACAAACTAAGAGAATATGTTGATAGTAGACCCATCTTACAAGAGACACTAAAAGAAATTCTATGAATAGAAGTAACAAGAAGTAAGTCTGCTTTTGCTACTACTATTTTATTATACAAGAGGTTCTAGTCAGGGAAATTTAGGCAAGAAAGAAAAAATAAGAAGAAACCAAACTGAAACAGAAGAAATTATGTCTATTTGCAGATGAAGTAATTTTTTATACAGAAAAACCTAAGGAATTCACTAAAAAAAACTATTAGAATTAATAAATGAGTTTGGCAACATTGCAGAATACAAAATCACCACATAAGAATCTACATACTAGCAATGAACAATCCAAATAATTAAATTACTATTCCATTTATAGTCATACCAAAGGAATATTAGGAATACACTTAATAAAAAGGTGCAAAATGTATACTCTGAAAACTCCAAAACACTAAAAGAAATTAAAGAAGCTCTAAAGAAATGGGAAAACATACTGTGTTCATAGATCAGAGGATTAGATATTGTTAAAATGACAATACTCCTCAACTAATCCCAATCAAAACCTTAGCTTCTTTATACAGACTCATATAGAATTCCAGAATCATACAGAATTTCAAGAGACTCAGAATAGCCAACACAATCTTTGAAAAAAGAAGAAAGTAGGATAACTCACAATTCTTAATTTCAAAATTTACTATAAACAAAGGGTAATAAAAATAATATGGCACTGGTATACAGACACACAGACCAATGGACAAAATTTAGAGTCAAGAAATAAATCCATACATCTATAGTGAACTGATTTTCAGAGATGCCAACATTACTGGTTGGGGTATAAATTGAAACTAAGACTTTTTTTTATTATCAAAAACATTGAATTTTTATTAAATAAATTAGCATCATATAACAACTCCTTAAAAGTTAGCAAGCCACTTACATAAAAAGATACAACTAATGTTAACAAAAGCAAGATGACCTTTCCTTAAAGTAGGCAACTATAATAAAAAAAGCTATCTAAAGTTGAATTTCCAGGACCCATCTTTTCAAATAATTCTTATTATTCCGATTTGAGATATCCATGAATAAATACATTATTACACATGAGCTACTATGTTTCCTAAAAAAGATCTTTTAACAACAAAGGAAGAAAGTCAATTCAAAGAGATAAGGTGAAAGATCATTATCACCTCCTTGCTGCCATCAGCTTATTCTTCCTCCTGCTAAGACCAACAGGACAGGACAACCAAATAAAACCATTCTCCATTTCTCAAGCAATTTTTGGCTATGTTACTAATGACTAACATAGACCCTGAGAATAATCCATGTAACAACTGAGTCCAGGTTTTCACCTGTAAAAAATCTAATAAATCTTAATTTAACATGGCTCAACATAATAAAAATATGGATAGTCTGGACACTGCATTTAACATTGTTCATTTAAGTCCTAACATTACCCCAAAAGACCACCATAATTTCTGAATATCTAACAGGAAATGAGTTCACAAAATTGAGAAGTCACCTACAGATTGAACACATTGACTGGAACTGCTTTACATTGAAAGTAGGAATATCCATGCTTAAAACCTTATACACAATAAAACCCTTATTAAATCCAAACATACATATTTAATATAAAAAAGGTAGGGTTATAGTGGAGCAGATCATCTACTAACAGAGGAACTAAAAAAAATCCTTATGTCATTAGCATTCAGTTTAAAATACGCAAATGTTTATAAAGCAGGATCACATGCCTGCTTTTAAAATCATGCATAGAAGATAAACTGGAAGAAAAGGCTTTTTTTTTGAGATAGAGCATCAAGCTGTCACCCCTGGGTAGAGTACGGTGGCATCACAGCTCACAGCAACCTCCAACTCCTGGGCTCAAGCGATTCTCCTGCCTCTGCCTCCCAAGTAGCTGGGACTACAGGCGCCCACCACAACGCCCGGCTATTTTTTGGTTGCAGCTGTCATTGTTGTTTGGCGGGCCCGGGCTGGATTCAAACCCGCCAGCTCAGGTATATGTGGCTGGCGCCTTAGCCGCTTGAGCCACTGGCGCCAAGCCTGGAAGAAAAAGTTTTTACATGTCATGTCACAGAAAGAATAAAAGTTCCTAGAAATGAAAAAGACCA
>CAUYRH010158017.1:0-66087 GCA_963574655.1 Perodicticus potto | reverse complement strand
CCATCTGGCTGGAAGGCTCATCTGCAGAGCAGAAAGAGCTGACAGCCATGGGGTGCTTCCTCTCTGAAGTCCAAACAAAGAACAAAAATGTTTTCACACAGTAAATGAGAAAATCTCATGAATGTTATGTCAATCAGGCAGCTGAAAATATCTCAGATTGTATGTGAAGCCGGCACACTGTACCCCATGAGTGAATTAATGTACACAGCTATGATTCAATAAAAAAAAAAAAGAAGAAGAAGACAGTGAGATCGTGTCGGGGAGGTGGAGGAGAGCTAATTGGCAAGAATCCCCAGTGTTATGGCTTCTCAGAGAGACAGAGTTTTGCCCTTGGGGCAGGATTCTAGGTGGGGATGGAAAGGGAAAGCTGAGGAGAGGTGTCCACCACCCTCATTAGCATGCGGTTGAGGCTATCCTCATTCCCTCCTCCCCCATCAACTTCTTCTAGGGTGAGATGACATCATCCTGCAGGTAAAAATTCAGAGACTCTCTGTCATGTGAGTGGCCCTCCTCCTTCCCCAATTCCTGCAGCAAAAGACAGCAAAGCAAAACACCCCCCACAAACAATCAAACAAACAAGCAAAACTAAAAACATTCCAGAAACACAAGACAGATGCCCCCAAATTACCTAGCGACCCAGATCTAGAAAGAGAACTGAGGAATTCTGATCCAGTATCCTTCCCATGATAGCACATGTAAGTAAGTACAGTAAGTATTGCAAAATGTAGACGTCACGTACACACACACACACACAAATATTTGTTAAATTAAGGGACTGAAGTGTACCAAGAAATAGAAACTAAAAGAAAAATAGTTTGAGTAAATGTACATTTTTTAAAAAATAAATCAGGCTGACTTATCATCTGACGAGGTGGAGAAAACTCTAAGCTATTATGAAGAACGTCTATTATCTTTACGGATGGAGTCCTGCGTGCAAGCTGCTTCTCACAGGGGTACGGCAGCTACACACCAGAAGGCAGTGAAAATAATTGCATACAAAAATGGGGATGGCTATCGTAATGGGAAGTTAATTGTGGCTGGAACATTCCCCCTGGTAAGTGGCTATCACTTAAATATTGCTTGCGTCCTCAGAGGTAACGATAATGGCAGTTCTTCTGACAAGAACAAACAGTGGGATTGAGTGATAAATGTTCCTGGTCAGATTCACCAATTTAAGATGATGAGATCAAGATCTGTGTTTGTTAGAAACAAATTTTTTATTATTGAATTTTTGTGGATACAGAGTGTGGTTCCTAGATTGGGTCCAGAGTGAAGATATGTGTGCAAAGTGACCAGATTTTCTTTATTCTCTTAGACGGAATGCTCTTTTCTGCCTCGCTTCCCATGCCAGCTTCAAATTTTATGTTATCAGAATAGTCTAAGAGATGCCACCTCATTTGTCATCTGGGGGCATCTGAGCACTTGTTTGTTGATAGGATGCTTCATCGTGAGTTGGAAAAGTGGGGTTTGTGTTAGGAGTAACTACGTGGTCTATCTTGGGGGCCACTCCCCACCATCATAGGAAGAGAGTGTCACAGCCCCTATGGCCCTGGTCTCGATCACCGCAGAAAGGAACCAGGCGAGATGCAGATTAGAAGTACAAGCTTGTAGGAGGCGGGCTAACCTTGATTGCAGGGTAGCCCCGAGCATCCTCCACAGTAGCCTTTTATTGAGACAGCACAAGACAGGTGAGGGGAGTATTAGACAATGGCTATGTGCCCAAGGCTCGCCATGGGCTTGGGTTCTCTCTCTGCAAGGAGCACCTGCGGATGAACTGAGGGGGGGGGGCCCAGCCGCAAATCATCTTGCTCAGAGGTCGTCTGGCTCTTGGCGTCCTCTACAAGAGAGGAGAGACCAAAAGGCCCGAACCCAGCCTGTGCCCCCGTTGTGTGATGATTATCTTGCCTACGCATTCTGACCAATACCATTAACAGCATATTTCACAGGTGATGGTGAATATGATACGGAGTTACCCTGCACGCTTCCTCGCAAACACATATATCCGTTCATTTACCTCTTTGGTCAGAAACAAGTGGATTTTCAAAATTAAGATATTGTTGTTCAATGGCCTAAGCAAAGTATAGAAATTAGTGACTTCAAGATCCACCCAGGGATCCACAGCTGGCTTTTACGGTCTCAGGCAAAAATATTAACCTTTTGTCCCGTTTCCTATCTGCACAAAGGAGGTGGTAATACATGTCAGTTCTTGCTTTGAAAGTTAACTGTTCACTTATTTTAAAGCAGCTCATCGATGCGAAGTATTACAACGATTTTATACCTTATAGAGCAGCAAAAGTCAAAGTGGATTTCTAAGCTGAACATTTCTTAGAAAATACTCAGGTGGTAAAATGTATTAACAAACATCAACTGCTGTGTTAATTTTTTGAAGCTAGGAGCTTTTACTGCTGGACTAGACTAATGTTGGGAGATTAGGTAGGACAATCCAATATCAAACATTTACTCTAATCAAAGATTAAGATGCTAGTTATTCAGCTTTCTATTTTCTCAAAGGACTTTCTCAGAAATGCTGAACACTTTATGATTATTTCAAATTCTATCACTATTTCCTATCAGTTCCTCACAGCCTGTGTTATCTAGCTTCTTACAGAATGCACGGAAAAACTTGAGCTTGCCCGAGCAGCCTCTAATGTGTATACCAAAGATGGAACTGCGATTTTTACCTTGCGTGATTTGGTTTTATGGGCTCTAGATGAATTCTTTATCCAGAGAGACTCTGAGGAACGAAGGGAAGACACGGCTCCTGTTGGAACAGAAGAGTTAACTACTCAAAGTATGGACACATTCTACAGGATTTAGCTGGTTCTATTTATGTTTGATCATGAAAAAGTTAAATGTGATTTTTTTTTTTTGAGACAGAATCTTACTCTGTCACCCTTGGTAGACTGCGGTGGCATCATAGCTCCCCGTAACCTTAAACTCTTGGGCTCAAGGGATTCTCTTGCCGCAGCCTCCCAAGTAGCTGAGACTACCAGCACCTGCCACAACGCCCGGGTATTTTTTCAGAGACAAGGTCTCACTCTAGCTCAGGCTGGTCTCGAACCTCTGAGCTCAGGCCAGGCAATCCACCCGCCTCGGCCTCCCAGAGTGCCAGGACTACTGGCGTGAGCCACCCCACCTGGTGTGATTCTTTTATTGAGTAACTTCTTCTAGAATTTCAAAATCATAGGTGATTCCAAGGGTATCAATGAGACTCTCAGGTTGTTTTATCGTGTAGAATAATAAGAAAAAAAACTAAATTAATGTACGCTTTTATTTCAGCACTGAAACAATAAATAAATTACATCGAATTAATAAAATATGTTTGATGGTTAAGTATTTTATAGAACATGAGCATCTTTTCCTTTAAATTGACAACCCAAACCTACTGGAGACCACTTAAGAAACTGGGGTTAGATCAGTGCAAATCCCTTCCTACTGTTAGTAGCGAAGGTGTCTTCTCCATATGTTTGTTCTCCAGCTTCCCTTCTCCGCCCTGATCATGTCCACTTCTCTAAACTCCCAGAAGCTTCAGGCATTTGCCCTCTATTGCAGCTTTTATCGCAGTGCATTATAATGCACACCCTTCAGTAGCTTAGCGGGTAGAGCAGAGGCCCGTAGACTGGGCAGACACCGCGTGATTGTTATCTGTTTACGTCTTTGAATATCTCATTAGGCTATCTACAGTTTGTGGCCAGGGACTGCCTCTCAAACGACAACTTGCTTAATAAGGGCAAATCATGCTACTAGTGGCTCAGTAAAGTTTTCTCAATGTGAGACTTTCCACTGTTGTACTGAAAGAGTATTGAGGTCAATCACTTGGATTTTGGAACCAGAATATCGGGGTTCAAATCCCAGCCTTTTCACCTGAGAGCTGAGTGATTTGGGGAAAGTTGTTTAAACCACCGTGTTCCTCAACCTCTTCATTTGTAAAATGGAGCTACTTCATGGAGTTTTTATGAGGACCCAATGAACACAGGCAGGCCTGCACACACACCCACACACACACACACACTGATAGTGAATATCGTCTCAGTCTGTTTGTGCTGCTGTGACAGAATGTAACAGACTGGGTAATTTGTAAAGAAAAGAAATATACTTCCCACAGTTCTGGAGGCTAGGAAGTCCAGGATTGTGGTCTAGTAGGTTTGGTTGTCCGGTGAAGGCTACATCCTTCACACTGTATGAAGTCTCTTTTATGAGGGCTTTAATCCCATTCTCAAGGAGAGGAGCCCCATGACCTAATTGCCCCTGAAAGACCCCTGTCTCTCTTAATATCATCACATCGGGCTTTAAGTTTTAACACTTGAATTTTGAAAGGGATACATTCAAACCATAGCAAATAGATCTATATATCCATGTCTATATAGATGTATTCACTTGAATATAATGTATCTATATTCATTTGGCTGTCATAAATAAGAATTAAAATATATATGTGTGTGTGTGTGGCGGGGTGTATCTCACTTAATGCCTGGTTGATGTTTACTAAACTTTCAATGGATACTTATTGTTGTGTGTAGGATGTTATTTATTTTGTTTTCTACTGGGCTTTAAGAAATAATTATGCGAACATTTAATGCCTAGCTGATCACAAAAGCATATAGTTCTACCTTTATTTGGCACACGGAATATCTGAACTCCAGGTATTATAAGATTAAAATTTCAAACACTCTTCTTTAAAAGTCTTACTTAAAACCTGGTTGGAAGTAATGTTATTTGTGTGGGACTATCAAAGCTTTTGATTTCATCCCTTCCTCCTTATATTCTAGTAATCTTTAAATCAAGCAGGGCCATCGGCAGGCTGCCCCCTTTGTGGAATCATGTCCTGGTGCTGTGCTGTCAGTTGGCCTCGAGGAACTTTACAGATAGCTGTTGTCAGCATTCCACATGGTACTTCCTATGCAGGCGGTGGTGAAGAGCATGGGCTCTTGAGGTGGATGGCCTGGATTCAAATCCTAGCTCTGCCACCACCTGGCTGTATCACTCAACCTCAATTATCTTATCTGTAAAAGAGGAATTGTAATAAGACCTACTTTCAAGTTTCTTTTTGAGAATCCTGTGAAGCAATGTATATAAAGGTCTTGGCAAAATGTCATCACACAGTGAGTTCTCAATATATATTAATTTCTGTTGCAGGATACTATTAGCTATATCGCAAATAACCTCTTTAGGAAGACCCTTAAAGGGATTTCTCTCATATCTCAGAATCAGGGAAAGTGCATCTCCTGAGGCGTTTATCTGTGTGGGCCAGAAGAAATGGGAAATTGCTTTGGCTACTAGGAAGCTCAGGGCTCTGATTGTGCCTTATCTCTAGTAAATAAAAACAGAATGGTATTAATTTATTGGATGTTTTCCAAAGTAAATAGGCCAAATGCTATTTCTTCTACATCATTTTTTTCCTTTCACTCTTCCCAACAGCAGAATAAGATAGATATTATTATTCACTTAAAATATAAGGACACCGAGGCAACCTTAGTGAGATTGTCTCTTAAAAAAAAAAAAAAATACATTGGTACCAACATAGTTCAAGGCAATGCAAGCTGCTAACCTTAAGTGAGGCTCCTGAGTTTATACTTCTCAGCAGCTGTGATTACAGGCCCATGCAACCAATGCTGGGGAAGTATGGCACTTATTTCTTGGACACAAAGGGTCTTACTATATGGCACAACCTGGTCTGATACTCCATAGTTTCCAGCGACCTTTCTGCCTCTTCCTTTGAAATTGCTGGTATTATAGGTGTCAGCTATGGTGTTCATCCATGCTTATGTTTTGGTGAAGGTTTTGTCCTTGGCCTTTAGTCTATTGCCGAATTCCTTTCCCTCTCACTTGCTGTCTTTAACTCTTCGTTTTTCTCATTTTAGAACATGTATTTTGATATGCCATGTCCAATTGCTTTCACTTCTAGGTGATGTGCAAGGAAAAGAATTAAAACATATTTACAATCACATTAGTTTAAACTTTTTGGTTGCATGTGAACTTTCTGACAAATTTATGTATTGATCTCTGGATTTAGTAGTGGTTGTTTGAATCATGTTATGAATGAAGAATGAAATATTTTGAATAAACAAATTAATTCAGAATGGCCATTTTTCCACCCTTCCAGAAAACCTCAGAACGGAAGTCAAAAACAAATTATTTCCAAAGCCTGCGACAGCCGATAGTTTGGATGGTATTGATAAGTCTGTGCTCGCCCTCATACTCAGAAATCCTATTGCCATCTGGGTATCTTGTGGTGAACCATTTTTACCTCCGAATGGTAAAGTTTTTGTTTTTGCTTTCTTTCAAACAAGTATAATGAAGGGAGAGAGAAATAGATTTTATGTCACCATAAGAAAATGAATTAAATATGTAGAGTGTCAACATAATAACATCATATTTATACAAAGAATAGGAGGTCCATCAATTAATATGTGCACAAAGATAGCTATACTCCTATATTTGCACAATTGCCTGTTTTTTCTTACTGGAATGGAGTGTTCTGCATGGAAAAATGTCTAATTTAGTTGATAAAGAGATCCTTGGTCTATGAGACTGAGAATAATGGTATACATTAGAAAATAACAAATGAGTTTAATTCACACTGAGGACGACCTGTCTGCACATTTTCATTTTTAAGAATTGCACCCTTTAGGCAGTAGGTGGATGTTTAAAAAATGAATGGTTCCAAGCCAGGCTTTCATCACCTCCAAATAGTTTGTGGAAGTGGAAAATGAAACATGGCTATTGCATATGGTAAATCTATATAATAAAACAGCATCATTCTTCTTTTCTCCCTTCTCTTTTCCATAAAGAAATGCCTTAAGCCCTGTCATCTTTCAAATGAGGTTTCTTTTAATGACCCTTACCTTTTAATTACTTGTTTCTAATTGAATCTATTTCTTGAAGCAGAAAGTTCTTTATAAATTATTGGTGTACATGATAAATTACTGTTGATAAAAGAAAGTAAGATAAAATATCATGTATTTTTATTATTCTAGCTTTGCAGGAAGCAGAAAAATTAGAGAAACAAAACTGGCTGAAAAAGGACAAAATTTTGGCTGATCTGGATACCATGAAACACAAAATGAGACAATTAAAAGGTCAGTATGAACTAGACCAAGAATCACTATATTTAAGGCAAAATGTAACCTCATATTGCTCATGGGAATTTTCTATCATTTGATATCAGGTGTTTAACCATTGAGTACTGTATAAATATTGTGTTACTTAAATTAGTTGGGAAAAGTCTAAAACTTAATGATATATCTTTTTCATACTAATTTTATATGTGTAATTTTTATATTTAAATAAACACCAGATGGCTTTGTACTTGTATATAATAAAAAAATTAAGAGGATATCTAGGCTAGGTAACCCACCCTGTGGCTTTGACATTTTATGGGCTTTTGAATTAGTCTTTAAACAGAACTTGTTATTCCTTTGGTATTATGAGGAAGAAGGATTTTTGTTGTTGGTTTTTTTTAAAATAATCTAAGTGAGGAAATACTAAAAATCTTTGTCAGTAATTTAAATGACTTCCTTTTTATGCAGTGTAAGATATGCCATTTATAGCCAAAGTGATCAATTGGTGTCATCTGTCCTCTTCTTCCACTTCCTTTGTCACAGAATCTTAGGTTCTTGATCTTATCAAATTCCCACCACTTGAGATGCAAATGGTTCTTTGGGGAAAAACAGTGTACTGTAGACTTTAGCCTAGGACAGAACATGTTTCATGCTCTATAATTACCAGAGCAGAATTTCATTCAGCTCCTGAGTATGTACACTCTTTGGAAGCAAAAACATAATGAATCTTGCTTCCATAAACAGCACAACTTGTCCTAAATGCACTAGACAGAATTCTGGTTTGAATGACTATTATCCAGTTCTTACTAAAAAAAAGGTTGTTGTCAATGAAAAGCATCTGTTATTCCTACTGACCTCTACTACTCCTGGTTCAAGGCTTTTCCACTTGAACGTCCCATGGACATGTCCAAAACTAAAGCTATCACGTTACCCGACCCCAATGCCCCCATTGCCTTCTACCACCATCTGGGTGTCCTGTCTCAGAAACCTGCAAGTCGTACTTGGCATCTCCTTTTCCCTTACCTTTCCCATGCAAATATTCAGTAAGTCTTGTTACTTTGAATACATCAAGTTACTCTCAAGTGAATTCTAACCATCCCCACTGCCATTTTTCAAGTTCAAACTGCCATCGTGAATGAGTGGAACGTTTTTTAGCTGGTCTCCCTGCTTCCAGTCTAGACAGTAGTTTTCCTTCTGTTTGTAATGGTGACATTCTGGAGTTGAAGTGATTATGTAAAAATGCAAAGGTTTTATAGTACTTCAAACATAAAACTTTTTGAGGCTCCTTATTATCTTTAGGATGAAATCGAAACTCTTTAATAAGTCTGTTCAAAAAAACTCAAACAAGTTTTCCTCTGCCCTCACACTATCACAATCACCAACAGAGAGGCTTCTGTGACCTTCCCTCCCAGAGAGAGAGGGAAGTGTTTCTGGGAAAGTGTTTCTCCCCACCTCAAGTGAACAATCAATTCTGCAAAGGACACTGGGTGTCCTCTCACTCAATTCTGATAGTGTCACATCCCACAGGTTGGATGGTCAGTCCCCAAAACTACCCCCTGCCATACACCAGTCACAAGTCCAGGCCTCTGGAATTTCTGACTGACTGGCTTCAAGTTGGGGTTCCTACAACCCTCTCTTTGTGGGAAGCAGCTCACAGAACCCAAGGAAACACCTACATTTATCAGTTTATTATAAAGTATATAGAGGAAGAGATGCAGAGGACGAGGTCTGGGGAAAGGTGCACGGAGCTTCCAGGTCCTCTCTGGCCTACTGCCCTCCAGGAACCGCCTGTGCTGGGCTAGCTAATGCTCTCCTAACCCAGTCAGCTTGGGTTTGCATGGAAGCTTCATGATGTCAGCATTCCTTCTCCCTGGATACGTAGCAGGACCCTCTATGGAATGAGGATCTTACGACCCCACAATCAGAAAGGGGTTTGGGGGTGGGGAAGAAGGTTAGATCCTGCCTTGGGGCAGGCGAAAGGAAAGCAGGGGAAGGTCAGAGAGATTCTGTTTTCTGAGGCCTAACACACCCAGCATTATAACTAAAGACTGTAACAAAGGCTACGGGAGTTAGGAGCCAGGAACTGTGGGTGAAAATACGCAGTGGCCCTTTATGATTTTGTTCTCTTTAAGTTCTCCTTTCTCCTTGCATACTGAACTCTATGCATTTTAACTTTCTTTTAGGCCATCAGACATGCCATAGACTTTCTCAACTCTGACATTTTCGTACAGTTCAGCTTCCTCTGCCTGAAAGTTTTCCCCTCCTCTCCTTTTGTTTGCGCCTATTTATTATCTGTTTTTTAGATTACTCGTTACTTTCTCGCATTCCAAGCCAGGGAGAATGTGGTTCATCACACCCTGACCATCACCTCTGATAGTCCTCATACCATTAGTATAATTACCCATTAGTGTGACTATCTTTCTTATGTCAGATTATAAATTCTGTACTTTTCTAATTTGTTCTCTGACTAGTTATAGAATGAATTAAAGAAGGAATGGAATTTCAACCATTAAACTCTAGTGAGTTTCCTAAGCTCTATCCCTGTATCAAATTAAATCAATAGAAAGCAACATACTGAAAATAGCAACTGGCAGAGCTGAATTCAGATTTTCTATCATGTCTTCAGCTTTTATTACAGTTACACATTGAAAAGACATTTAAAGTTCATTTGGCATCATCTATAATATCATCATTAACAGCAGTCTAATATTTGGCCAGTTGATGTCCATTACTGAGGGATTTGTTGATGTAGTTACTCTCAGAATTTAGTGCTAGGATAAATCCTGTCTCTACTGACTAATTAGTATGTTTTCTACTATTAAATAGAAAATTGAAACATGCTTATAAAATACTTATTCTGAGGAAGGATTGTTTTTCTAGTTGATGGGATTAGTACAATAGGATAAGTGAGAATGTTTTAGTTTCATTAAATGTATATTTTTCTCTTAGGGCGGTGCCTGTGGCTCAGTGAGTAGGGTGCTGCCCCCATAAACTGAGGGTGGCGGGTACAAACCCAGCCCCAGCCAAACCGCAATGAAAAATAGCCGGGCGTTGTGGTGGGTGCCTGTAGTCCCAGCTACTCAGGAGACTGAGGCAAAAGAATCGCCTAAGCCCAGGAGTTGGAGGTTGTTGTGAGCTGTGTGATGCCATGGCACTCTACTGAGGGTGATAAAGTGAGACTCTGTCTCTACAAAAAAAAAAAACAGTTATTTTTCTCTTAGAAGTGCTTTGCTATTCTTTCATGCTAAATAGCTCTCTCCATACCCTTCCCTTACAGAGAGCTTCTTGAGGGTTGGAGGTATGGGAGGTATGAATAGTTATTGAATCAACTAGTTTTTGTTTTTATAGCCATTGGTAAATGCAGCAACAGTTTATTGAGCATATAGTATGCACAAAACACTGTGCTACGCTGATTTTACCTTTCATTTGTAAGCATGAACAATGCTAATCATAATACTAGTAATTACTTTGTTGGGCCTTTATCATTAAGTAACAAATGCCACATATTTACTACGAGGTTGGCACATCATAAATATTCAATAAATATTGGTACACGTATATGGATTCCTGAGAAGGCAACCCATTTTCCCACTTGAGGTTATAAAACTGACACACAAAACTCAGAAGTGGCAGTATGACCTAAGTCACAAACAGAGGCAACACTGAAGCATTTAATTTAGTGTGGAAGCTAAATGAATCTGCATGACAACTCCAAACTGGGTGGACTTATCTTCCAGGCACAGATGGTGCTGGGCAAGGCCGGGCCTCCCAGTAAGGGAGGGGTGTGCAGAGAGCTAGCTGGCCTGAAAGAAGAGCAAAGCCCTCATGTTCTCAAGCTTCTAAGAGAAAAAAATGGTAATAAAGGGCCAAGAATCCTCAGCATATTTTTCTCAATTTCTAATCAGGAAAATCATCTGCAGTATCAGTGGGGCTCCATGGACTTGAAATGAAGCAATGGGAGTAGGGAAGAGGTATGCCCCATTAATAGTTAGCTATTATCATTAGTATCCTCTGATCGCCTCTGAAATAAAATAGGATACAGGAATAAATGTAATAATAAAATAAAAGAATAATTTATTTGAAATATTATTGCTTGGTTTCAATTTATGTTATTCTTCCTTACATAAATGATAGTTTATTATAGAACCTTTCCCCCCAAATGAAACCTTTTGCAATGATCTCTTTATGAACATCATAGTGCAAATGCATTCATTTTCTCAGGACCGTTAGAAGCAAGTTGACAAAACCAAAATATGCATAATTGCTCTGCCGCCCTGTTTTTTACCTTTAATCCCCAGAACTCAACAGTATGATGCCAGGACAACTTATTGAAGAGTCAGTGACAGGAGAGGCTAAAGCAGTTAGTCATTGCTTCCTAACATTTTTACAATACAGCTTAATTGCAAGGTATTTCTGGCTTCCGTCACATGCGTTGCACAGGCTAAACGGAAGGTTCTCTAAACATGACATTCTCTGCGTATTTCTCAACAGGCACACCTTTCTGGACCCTCTTTATTTGAATAAAATTTTAGTGTTCAAAATGCATTGTAAGTAAAATATTTGTTGAAATATGACTTATAAAAATGTATGTGTCGTAAGTTAATGTTGTCTGCCCTCTATAAACAGAGCTGGATATATACTATATTTACTATCAATCTGTGTCATCTATTTGTGAGGTACCACTCTGGTCCTCTCCACAACCTAGAGACATTGTCACTGTAACTCACGGACTGATTCAATTATGTTTTCTCCACACCTGTAAATCGCGTATGAATCCTTATTAGGCACATAGAGTTCTGGTTTCTCTGAAAACTCATTGCTGCCATTTACTCACGTTGCTAGATCTATTTCCATAAACCTGAGCTACAAGAGCATAAATGCTTTATCCTCTGCAAGTGTCAAATTAGTTTCCAAGAGTTTTGTTTGTAGCCATGGTCTGAAAATCCGCACATTGAGAATATATTGGCAACAAAATTGAGACTCAACTTTACTTTAGTAGCATTATTATTTTTTCAACCTAAATGTTACTCTCTTGAAGAAGCCTCTGATGCCTTGGACTAAGTCAGTAACTTCTGTTAGAAGCTATTATACACCCTGTATTTCCCTGGTGCTGCATAATTGCAATCATCTATTGATGTAACATTTCCTTGCTGCTGCATTTCCGTCCAAACTTGAGCAAGGACTCACCCTCAAACGCATTTGTGTTTGCACTATCCAGCACAATGCCTAATCCATAGTTATTGCTCAAGATAGTTTTCTGGAAAGAATCCATAAGAGAAAGCATTCCTGTTACTTAAGAAATTTAGAGATCAGGATGAAATTCAGCGCTAACTGTATCTTCAACACAGAAAAAAAATTATAAGTGTGACTTTTAAAACCTCTTTTATAATAGTTATAAGTGGTCTGGTTGAAAAAAATGTATAAATTGGAATTACCACACATTAAATTATACCTTTGATTCTCTAGAATACAGTATTCCAATAAATATTTTCTCTTACTACAGTTTCTTAACAGCATAGAGGGCACAGCAGAGGTGTCAGAAACTAATCGTGCTTACAGGGTATTATTAGATAGAAAAAAAAAAAAGGCTCCTGTCTCTTGGGTTAATATTATTTGAGAAATACTTAATCCCCAGGCTGCTAAGCTAATTGTGGGGGAAAGGCTTATTATTAGTGAAGAGAACAAAACATATGTTCCAAGACTGGAAGAGATGATAGGAACTCTATAAGGTCATGAATTCTCTTTGACTAAATTACTGCTGAACCATGTCGTGGATGTGAGGCTGGGGCCAGCGTGAAACTCTCACTCCCTCTTCGCCATCGGTAGAGTGAGTATCCTGTCTATTTGAGTCTCAAATTCCCACGTGAAGAGGTATTGTTAGATACTATTACCTTAGGCGTCTTTGCTTTTATGATATATTTGGTATTTTAGCCTATGCTCCTAGGTGGAATGATTTATGCATAGAAATTCAAGCCAATTTATTTGAAATCTGAAAGCCTGTCATGAGTGACAAAATTTCTTGAGACTTGTTTCCTCAGGGCGGCGAGTAGCAGCACGTCAGCCGGCCACCATGGTCCCCACCAAGAGCCCAGCACAGCCAGTGGTGGTTGAAGGAGGCTGGACCAAGCAGACTCAAGAGGAAATTAAACTAATGGAACTTATAAGTCATACAGAGGTATGTTCTGTAGGATGGTAGACATTAAAGACTTTGCCTCTTTTATAAGCATTTAAAAGTACAATACTGAATTTTAAAATCATGCTATTAATATATTCTCAGCATCTAAGCGCTTATGACCATATAAGCGTATGCCAAGCATTGAGTGGCATTTGGAGAGTAGCTGTCTAAAAGACGGCCAGCTCATATGAAAGCCTGTTTTGTTTGAGTGGAGACCAGAAATTATGACCTTAGCAAAGAGGAGGAAAAGGCCCAGTGGATACCTAGAAAGGTAATTGTAATAAGTGTAGTCAAGTTGAGCCTTATGGCTTTATTGTTCATTACTCCTAAGGGCATGTCTTAATATGTAAAAAGACCAAGGAGCAAAATACTAACTGCGATGGAGACATTCAGAAGTGAAAACTTTAAGAAGTGGTTTCAGTCCAATCGGCTCATCAGTCAGGATTGCCAGATATAAAAAAGCTGAAATGGTGAAGGTCAGCCGTTGAGAGAAGACTAGGGAAAGAAACCAGGGAAAAACTTTTGCTTTGCAAAGTTTTCCATCAAAATGATATGTTTCTATTTAATAGGGTTTCTCAAATTTGCAGAATGTGTTCAGTCTCGATCTTAGACGTGTTCCTCAGTCAATGTTACTAGAAAAAAGAAATTGACATTGCCAGAAATATGATTTCTTGCCAAGCTAAGAAGGATAAATCACTGACCAGGGAATGAATGCAAAGCATTGAACTAGGACATGCTTAAAGTAGGATAAAATGCAGCCTGGCAGGAATCTGGCAAAGTCTGAGAGTGGCTGCTGTATTTTAAAAGGCAGCAAGTAAGGATTTAAACAACGTTCCACGTACACTCCCTTATGTGCTTCTTGGTTAAAGGAAATGATGTTGTGACTCTAACAAAACTCATTTGTTAGCTGCAGAGAAATTTCTCAGTAGGAGAAACGCCACTCAGAAGTCCAGAAGCACATCTCCCTTCATTTCTTTACATTACAAGTAAAAGTTCAGTACTTTGCTAAAATGAGTCCTTTATTATTGTTATTACTCTAATGATTGTTATTGCCTTTTGGGTCTCACTGATGCCAGATCAACTTACTGAAGAGTCAGTGACAGGAGAGGCTAATGCAATTAGTCATTGCTTCCTAAAATTTTTTCAATACAGTTTAATTGCCAGGTATCTCTGGCTTCTGTCCCATGCGTTGCATATGCTAAACAGACAGTTCTCTAAACATGACAATCTCTGGGTATTTCTTAACAGGCACACCTTTCTGAAGTTCAAGAACAGCAATCCAAAAGGAATTCTCCAGTGGCGTCTGCAGTCAAGCAGAGTAGGCTGTATCAGCAACCCGACACAAAACGAGTATGGATTTACCTAAATGGTGGCCGACCTGAAGATGGCACTTATGCCTGGGGCAGAACTATTGCAGAGGTAAATCTAGTATGAAAAGGATGTTCAAATCCCAGCTCTGACATTTCTGCATTGTTAGGTCAGACACATTACTTTCCTTCACTGAACCCCATTTTCTCATCCATAAAATGGGAACCATGCTGTTCCTACAGGGTAGATCTGATAATTAAATGAGCTTTGATGTATGAACATGTGAAGTCCAATGCTGTCTGACATACGTAGGAATCAGAATACAATACTTGGCCAGCAAAGGACAATGCCAATTAAACCCACTCCAGCCAAAGATTAAAATATAAATTTAAAAATAATTTCCTCCTCTATTTAAAATCCAGTTCACAAAAGAGTGATTTTTTTCACCCATCATATGGCATACATTAGGAAAACAATAGTGCTCAGTAGAGAAAGCCTGTCATATTCCTACTACCACAGTCTTAGCATGGGCAGAATTCCTATTTCCTAAAGTTAAAACATTGTTTGTAATTTAAGGCATATAATTCTAAAATTTGAAATTCTGTCCTAATCTTTAAATGAAAATTTGGGGCACATATTAAATAAATGCTGAGAGTTTTTATAAGTCCTATCTGTTACAGTCATATCTTAAATAGCTTTTATTTTATTTTGTGAAATTTTTCATGAATTTTTCTAGGAAAAGAGAAATTCACATAAAGGTAAGATGTTAATGAGGGGTGGTGGCATGGTAAGATGAACTAGATGGCCTGGAGAAGTTCGTGGAAGCTGGTGAGAGGACCTGGAGTGGAAGGGTGTCTCAGATGAGTCCTGCCCCTAAACATGTGTCCAGTTTCAAAGTGTAAGGGAGACCACTACTGTTCGATAGGGAGTTTTAGCAAGAATGGTGAGAGCAATTGCATCTCAGAAGTTGACAACCAATTTGCTGTACTTGAGAAATGAAAACTAAAAATGCAGAACGTGCATTCTCAAAACTAGGAATCCAAGGAAAGAACCTTTATACACCTGGGGGTAAGAATGAAAAGGAATTTTTTAAAAAGGAGTGAAAGCTTTTGCAGAAGAGAATTTCCTAGAAAAAGCCCTCTAACGAAGTTGAAATGTTTTTTTCCCTGCTGATGTCTTTAAAAAATCACAGAGTTCATGTTGTAGGTTCTAAGTCTCAGATGCACTTAATTGCACTTATTATGGCAACTAGAACTGATAGAATAGTGGGAGAATATGAAATGATTAACAGGCAAAGTGTATGGCAGGGACAATGGGAAAAGACAGCCTATCAGATTCAGGATAGCAAAAACTTATAATGATTTTTACAAGGATTACATATATCAGTATCTATTCAGTGAATGACTTTGACTTATGTGACTTTCAGTATAGCATATCAAAGGCATTCCATAACTATTATTCTGCGATCATGTAATTTTTATGAACTTTATATAAGAAGGGCACTGTGCTAGATGTTGCATAGTATTATTCTAATTCACGCCTGTGAAAATATTTTTAGAAACTAAATAGTGCTATATAAGTGACAGATTAACATGAATAGTAGTCATAGCAGTACAAGGAATAAAGGAACATATGGTCTGTGCCCTCATTAAATTAATATTTCAAATTGACAAAGCCTTTAAAAATATATGCAAGGTTTACTTGGCATGTGAAAATGGGCACTTCTCATATTGGTGAAAGTACAACTCTTTGGAGAAAACTTTGGCTGTACAAATTATAAGCAAATGCGCTTCTAGAACTTTATCCCAAGGGTGTTTTCATGAGCTTATGCAAATATGATTTGTTAAGAATATTTACCACAGGGGTATTTAAAACAGAGGTAGATTAGAAATAATTAAAATATGGAATGAGTTAAATGAATTCTAGCGCATAGAATGGAATAATTCAACTAATAGCACCTTTTAGAAAGAATAAGGACAAGAAAGATGTTCAAGATATGCTAAGTGAAAGAGGCATAATACAAACCACGTGGAATTAAAGCCCATGCCTAAGCATGTATCCATATAGAAGAAAGACCGGAAAGATTTTACCGTCATATACATTTTAGGATGTTCAAATTATGGGTGACCTTTATTTTTCTTTCTTGCATGTTCTTCTATATGTTCCATAATTTCTTACGACTAATGCAGATTTTCTTTGTAGGGAAAATAGATATGACAAGGAAGCTGCCATTTCTCTGAGAGAAGCACTGACAGAGCGTGAGAAAGTTCAAATTAGTAGCGCAGGCAGGAAGTTTAACAGGAGCTCGGAGAAGGGGAACGCTGTGCCTGTCTAGGGTGCAGGACAAGGGGGTACAAAAGAATCAACTCTGATGGTTCCAGAGAAATAGTTAAGATTCAACATCTTAGGCAGAACAAACATTGACAAGGATGAGGGGCACCACACAGCAAGCTATGGGTGTTAGAATTCATAAAGCATATTAAATAGACGCTGCTCGGAGCGGGACATAGGGAGAGATAGGAAGCACTGCAGAAAGTGTTTGGAAGTATATAGTAGACATACAGGACTATATGTGTTAGTTTGCTCAGTCTGCCATAACTAAATAGCACAGCTGGGTCTTAATCAACAGAAACAACAGAATTTTTCTTTCACAGTTCTGGAGGCTGGATGTCCACGATTTAAAGTGCCAGCAGGATTGATTTCTAGTGAGGCCTCCCTTTCTGGTGTGCTGGTGGCTGCCTTCTCACTGTGTCCACACATGGCCTTTCTTCTGTGCGTGTGCCAAGAGGGAAAGCTCTTTGGTGTCTGTTCTCATAAAAAAACCCTTCCTGCTGGAATAGGCCCCATCCTCAGGACCTAATCATTTAACCTTAATTACCTCCTTAAAGGCCCTGTCTTCAAATGCAATCACACTGGGGGTTAGGGCCTCAACATGAATTTTGAGGTGACACAATTCAGTCTATAACACTACCCCAGACTAAAACGTTTGACTCATCACGTGTCTCTGAACAAGGAAATGGCATGGCGAAAACAATGCTTTATAGAGGTTAATGTGGCCTCCCTGTGAAGAAAGGAGACACTTAGGAGAATCTCTACAAAGTCTTCTGTGTTCTGCACATCGTTTCTTTCTTTGCTATATATATAAAATGTCTAATCTCTTCCTTTTCCTTTTCCATGCTGTATATTTTTGTCTTTAGGGGCCTGTATGAGTTTCTTTAGAAATGTATCCTTTCAGACTGCTGGCGGTAAAGAATACCTCTGGAGAAGGGACTGTGTGTGTGAAACAAATAGGCAGCAGGGAGGGTAGGGTTCAGATTTCACTGGGGGAGTCTGGCTAATGACACTGATTCCAAAGAAGCTCTGACTTTCAATGGTTGGTACTTTCACTGGAAGAATGAGAGACAGAACACATTTCAAAGTGCTTCACTCTACCTTCTATAATGAAACCCCCAGATGGTATTTGAATCCCATCCAATGCAGACTTTCTCTCAACTGCTTTCACTGCTGTGGCTATTCTGGATGATTTAACCATGTTCTTCCCACCCACTCTTTGAACATGGCTAGAGCTACTCTCATCTCCAACTGGTGTCGGCTCATCAGTCATCAAGGCACCAAGGCAGCTCTCTCTCCAGGGTTAGTGGCACTTTCTTCAGGACCAACATCTTTCTCTGATTTATGATTGCCTGAGCCCCTCCTTCTACGTTCCTGAAGCGTTTGTCTTCTCCCATTCCTGCAACATCCCTCTGATTCTACAGAGTCTCAAAGTCAGTGTGTTCTTTCTCAGCCCAGGAGCAGTCCTGAATGTGTGAGCCGGAGCCGAAAGAATGAGAAGCAGGGCCTTTTGATTTGGATAGGCAAGTACCTCATGCCCCCACCCTGAGGAGGCCTGGTCTATGAACACTAAACTCACAAAGTAAATTGAGGGTGAGGAATTATTTATAGAACATTGTTCTTTTACCACTAACTTTTGTTATTGCAGAAATTCAAACATTTAATTTATATAACCCATTTTATTTATTTTTTTAATTAATTAATTAATTTATTTTTTATTTTTTTTATTTAATACGGAAACATGTTTTATTCTTAATTTTAGTTATTTTTTTAAATTATTTTTTATTGAGTCATAGCTGTACTTGAGTAAATTTAGATAACATTTGGAAAACTAGTAAATAAGAATATAAAGGTCATAAACTGATGGGATATTTTAAAACTTAGTTGTACTGAAAATGCCTTAATTTCAAATGCAGTTTTTAAAGGTTTTGTAAATTCAGTTACTTTGTCTCATTTAAATAGGTCTTGGTAAAAACCAAGTGCAATAACTTTCCTCTAACTCATATTTTGCCTTCCATGTATGTTTTTATTCAATTGTGTTTATTTTTCATATTATAAATGGAAAACATGATCTCTATAACATAGTCACATTTTATTGGTAAAGTGAGTAAAAATATAAGGAATACCCCCTCGTAGATCTCTACAAACCACACAAGTTTCTCTGAAATACCTATCTCCATCTATTTCCAAGATGGCTCCCATTGCTCTCAGCCCACACAGAAACTCATACATAATCTCTTTGGTTGCCCTGAAGCAGAAAAAAAGGATAGTGACTGCTGTGTACTGAGTCGTGTTCCCCAAATTCATGTGTTGAAGACTTAAGCCCCAATGTGACAGCATTTGGAAATAGGGCTTTTAGGGGATAATTAATGTTAAATGAGGTCATAAGGGTGTGAGTCTAATTTGATTGAATTGGTTGAATTGGTGGCATTATAAGAAAAGAGATATTTCTCTGTGCATGTGAGAACACAGAATGTGTTCATCTACAAGTCAGATCAGCTGGCATCCTGACCTTGGACTTCCGAGCAGCCTCCACAACTGTGAGAAATCAATGTGTGTTGTTTGAGCAACTCAGTCTGTGGCATTTGCAGCCCAAGTAAACTAAGATGGTGACCATTAGTATGGAAAATTTAGAAAAATCACAAAACAAATTGTACAGATCTACTATTATTTCATGTGTTTTATTCTTTTCTTTGTAGAGAATACAAAGCCCTCAGCAGAGTGCCGTGGAGTCACACGGCTCGCAGCAACCTCCAACTCCTGGGCTTAGGCGATTCTCTTGCCTCAGCCTCCCAAGAAGCTGGGACTATAGGCACCCGCCATGACGCCCAGCTATTTTTTTGTTTTGCAGTTCAGCGGGGGTCAGGTTTGAACCCACCACCCTTGGCATATGAAGCTGGCACCCTACTTGCTGAGCCACAGGTGCTGCCCTATTATTTCATGTTTTAAACATAATCACTGTGAACTTTTTGATTTTTTAAATAAGATTT
Organism: Perodicticus potto; assembly: GCA_963574655.1. Classification (NCBI taxonomy): domain Eukaryota; kingdom Metazoa; phylum Chordata; class Mammalia; order Primates; family Lorisidae; genus Perodicticus; species Perodicticus potto. Next base: position 46,222 of record CAUYRH010158017.1, on the reverse strand, counting down.
ATTACATTTTCTAATGAGAAAACAGCATATATTGTTTTAAAATTAGAATAGAATAAAAGCACCAGGTAGGAAAAGAAAATTTCATCACTTTCAAATAACCAGTTATTATCATTTTAGTATATGTATTTCTATGGTTTCTAAACAATTATAAATTTTTTGCCATTGCGATCATAGTATAGTATATGGTATATGCCAAGGGTCCTCAAACTACAGCCCACGGGCCACATGGGGCCTGCCGAGGACATCTATCTGGCCCACCGGGGGTTTTTGCCACCACTGCCTGTCCTGCTTAGCAGCCAACTCATCCCAGGCCCCCAGTGCGCATGTGTGGAATGTGTGCTGCACTCTCCTACTCCCCTCCTTCTGTCTGTCTCTCAACTCCTCCTCTCAGTCTCAGGTGCTTGCCTGTGGACCAAGGTAAGAACAAGTTAGGAATTATTTTTTTTTGAAGTTAGGAGGTCTATTTTTTTTTTATTTTGCAGTTAGTACAGTCTTTTTTTAGTGGTTAAGGGGGACCTTTTTTTCCTGAAGTTAGGAGGTTTTTGTGCAGTGTGCATAGGAATTTGTTCATAGTTTTTTTTAAAACTATAGTCCAGCCCTCCAACAGTCTGAGGGACAGTGAACTGGCCCCCTGTTTAAAAAGTTTGAGGACCCCTGGCATATGCAGTTTTACAAGCTGTTCTGTTAACCTTACAAGCTATCATGACTTTTTCTCTACATAATTTAACATTCTGGAAAAAAAATTATTTTCAATGGCATTATAATCTTCTAAGAAATGAATGTATAATATTATTTACTTATTCAGTTTTCTATCATTTGCCAGTTAGGTTGTTTTCAATTTTTTGCTGTTTTGAAGAATGCTATAAACAACATATTGATGTATAAATCTATATTGATTTTCTGGTTATTTTCTTCCAATAAATTCCTAGAAGGATTGCTAAGTCAAGTTATACAAATATACTTGAGAAGTATGGTAATTATTGTGAGATTTTTATTCTAGAAATATTTTAGGAGTTTTTGCTCTCACAAGCAGTGAAGGAGAATTCCCACCCGCCTGTTATGTACATCAAGATACCAATAACACTTATTATAGTAATTTAGGAACATGTATTTTCAAGTTTGACAGAAGAAAAAGGTTGTACATGTTTTGATTTATGTGCCTTCAATTGCTTGTAGAGATGATTTTGATTTGTTCTGTGTTATCATTTATTATCTCCGAATTCCCTGTTAAGTCCTTTGCTATTTTGCTATTAGATACATATTTCATATTGATAAGATTTTCTTTTTTTAAAAAAAAAGTACTAACTTTATCAGAGTTATCATATCAAATTTCCAATCTGCCACTGTGTTTGGGGCATTCTTTGATGCAGTCCTTTTTCTTTTTTTTTTTTTTTTGGTCCTTCAGTAAAATTTTATATTTTTAAAATGGGTCTCACATTTTTAAATAATTATTGTATCTAGTTGTTTTTGTTGCTGGGATAAATTTTCCCCTGCTACATTTTCTAAATGCCTATTTTTTGGTGAACAGAAAAAGTATTGATGTTTCTAAATTAATTTTGTATTTGATCACTTTATTGAGTGCTTTCATTTTTATTATTGATTTCTCATTTGATTCATTTAAGTTTTCTAAGAACAAAATCATATTTACTTCACATGATAATGATTTTGCCTATTTCTTTTAGAAGAATAATTTCTCTTATTCTGATTTTATGTTTTATTGCATTGATTATAATCACAAATATAAATATTCTTAACAGAGGATAAAGAAGGAAACAGAATATTTTGCCTCCATGAATGATGAAGAGGAATGATTTTATTTTTCTTTTCCTTGCCCACCTCCCTTTTTAGTTACATTTTCATTTTTATTTCGTTTTTTTCTCTATAACGACTTATTTTTAAAAATTTAATTCATTTATTTTCTGATCATTTTTGTAGCAGTTGTATAATGTTCTGGTTATCTTAATGCTTAATATTAGTCATTTTACATTATGACTTTTCCATGGTTAAAAAATTTGATCTTTTTTTTTTTTTTTCAGCAGAAAAGGGGTCTCATTATGTTGCCCAGGTGGTGCTGAATTCTTGGCCTCAAGTGATCTTCCTGTCTCAGCCTCCTAAAGTGCTAAAATTATAGACATGAGCCACCACACTCAGCCTGAATCACTGGCCCATTTCTTAATCTGAAATATATGTGGGTGATATGTCTTCAGAGTTTTGTATTCAGGAGGATATAAGTTGTATTCTTTTAATCATAAATAATAACATAGCTGATTACACAATTCTTATGTTAAAATCTTTTTCTCTAAAAACTTCAGAGATTTTGCTCCATTTTCTTTGACATTCAATGTTATAGAAAACAAAGTCCAAATATAACTGAATTGTTCCCTGTGTTTGAAATCTATACTTTTCACCCTGTTATACATATTTAAATGTTAGTGGGTTTTTTCCATGAACTTTGCCTTATCCTAGGTTAGCCTATTCTATCTGAAGATAAAACTTTCTTTGGGACAGGAAAATTTTCTTTCTTTTCTTTCTTTCTTTTTTTTAAGTCTCTCCTCTTTCTTTTCTAAGAGTTTTATTATTTCAGCTCTAACACTTAGGTCTCTGATCCATTAATATTTAATTTTTTTATAATGTGTAAGGGAAGGATCTAACTTCATCCTTTTGCATGTAGATCATTCATTCAACACAGTTTGTTGAAAAGACTGTCCTTTTCCTATAGGATGGTCTTGGTACATTGTAGAAAATATTTTTTTGAAAGTTTTCTTCTATTTTGAGATAATTTTATGCTTAAGTTTTGTTCTGGATTCTTCTCCAGGAAAACTCCAGTAACACCTGTACTGTGTAGGTTTAATGTCTGATGTCTTGAGGTTCCAGATGTTTAACTTTTCTCTCTCATAAGTTTTATCTCTTGTCCTTTATCTATGTCCTGTGAAATTTTCTCAATCTAGTTCTCCCCAATACTGCTTTGATTTTCTCTAATGGAATCTTACTTTCTTACTTTTTCTCTTCTTCCCATTCAGCTTTCTTCATCCTTATTTATTCTCTTACTAGCTGTGCAACCTTGATAATGATATGTAATCTCTCTGTTCTCTATTTTTCTTATCAACAAAAGGAGGATAATTATTTCCATAGTATGAAATTAGATTGTCCTTGAAATATTTTAGGAAAAATATAAATTTTTCTATTTATACTTCCTTATACAAGGAGGGAGAGATCTTTTGGCAATAGGATAGGTTAATGCTCTTTGGTCACCCCCCTTAGTGTCTACATGGCAAGCGTCAGAATTCTTCCTTGATCTTATTTGTGACAATTGGTTAGCATGTGCAGTATTTAGTCAAATGGCTGCTGACTAGTGCTTCTTAGCAGAAGGAATGTGGCTGCATTTAAGATATCTTCTACTGCTCTTCTTTACACTAAGGAGGGCAAGATATTCTTGGATAATTTCAACTATTATTCAATTCAATTCATCTGTCCTTTACTCAAAATGATGGGTGAAAAATTGTACTCTTTGAGTTGCATTGACCCATCGTTCTTATCTCCTTTTCTATGGCTGATTCATTTTTCTAGATGCGGGGTGTTACCACGTGCCCCGTCTACTCCCACTAATGGTGCACTGTTGTCAGATGTAGCCCTAAATAGATCTATTAACAGCGGTATTAATGGGTGACATGGGGGACTGCTGTGGAACTGTCTTCTACATTTTGGGGGAATAGGCTGCTGGCTCTCTCTCTGACAGGTGAAAATCTTCCAGGCAAATGTGTAGAAACCTCTCACTTTCTTCCTTATTGCTTTTGTTATTTTGTCTTAAATCCTTATTCACATTTTAACAGAACTACCCTCAGGGGTCTGGCAGCATGTTGACTAATCTTTCTAGTACTGTTGACACTTTGTACATATGTTTTTATGACTATTTCAAGGAAAATTGAGAGAAGTTGAATAAGGCCCCTCGGGATAATTTTAAAATTTATCAAGAAGAAAAAAAGACTTTATAACCATAGAATCATATATCCAAAGAGTTCTTAGGCTAAAACTCTCATTTTATAGTTGAAGAGATTCTCAACTATAATAAAGTTGCCTGACTTGTCTGAGGTTACACAGAGTCTGGGTCTGTTCACATTTCGTCATTCTAGTTTCTTGGTCATTAAAAAAAAACAATTGTTTTAGCTATTCTGAGATGTCTGGATTCTCAATCTAGGCTTTGTCATATTTAGGGATGTCCTAAACAGGGAGAAGCCTTTTCACAGGGACAAATACAGAAGTATGAGAACATTCTACTGAAGAGTGCCAAAATTCCTTATTGTTTAAGCTCTTTACGAAATGTTAGTATGTCTTTCTTCCCATTCCTTCTGTGCCTATTTCTAACATTTGTAGGTGAGTGAGCACTCAACTTGGATAACAGTGCTTTGAAAGAGTTGGTTCTTTAATACTTAATGACATTGTGACGTTCCATATTCTTATGTGGCTGTCTCCTTGTACTCCAGCTGCTGGATAACTGCTCCTCCCGTCTCAAAATGGCCCACCCAGCCAGAGCACTATACACCCCAGATGGAGAGCCCATTCAGACGTGGGATGACATAGAGCGAGACATGGTCATCTGTGCATCCATGGGGCAAGACTTTATAACCCAGAAAGGTATGGGTGACAGCTTCTGTATCCATCAGGTTTTTAAAAAATTAAAGCATTTTTTTTCTTCAAAGAGCTTATATCCCATCATGATGATTTTTAATGATTATTAAATTATTATTATAATTATTCACATCTTCTACACTGGAACCTTATTGTTAACATTCTTTGCTCTATCAATAAATTTCACTTAGTCTTGAACCTTATCTAGGTGGAGTATTTGCAGAAATGCTCACTCATTTGAAAGTATTTCCTTTGTATGACCCCTGAGGAAAGTAAGGGTCCACTGATTTCTTACTTTTCAAAATTATTTAAAACTTAATGTTTTATTAATAGTAATTAAATAGTTTCCATTTTTTCCCCCTATTGGTAAGTAAATATATGCTAGTTTGATTTTCTTGTCTATTTTTTGATCATTTTCTTTGATAAATGTCAGAAACTAAAAGGAACATCTATTTATTATTGAATGAACTCTTGTCCTTTATTTTATTTACCCTGAGGAATTGAAACCCTTTTCTGTCGGTAGATATATATTGACAAAGATAATTTTCAGGAAATTGCAATGAACATTGTTATCACTTTAAAGGAAATTGAAAGTTTAGTAAGGGAATTACCTGGCATTCCCTTAATAATAATACTAGATTTTTTTTTCCTTTAAAATGACATCATAAAATTATTACTACTATGCTACATATAAGGTAGGTAAACCCAAAACTTTTAAAACAGTTGCAATCATATCTTTATATTTAACCCATAAGGGATAAAAGTACAAAAATGAAGACTAAAACATAGGGAGACAAACATTTATTGGGAAGCGTAGCACCATCTCAGGGATGCCACAAATATTCTTCCAGCACCATCCTCCATCACAGATGAGGCTCCAGTCAGTGTGTCCCGTCACCCACAATTATCCATCACCCTAGCTCTTGGTGACCTCCACTATGTGGTTGCTGAGACGAACACACCAACGATAGGTTCTTAGCATCAGTAAGTGTTACTTGATAGCCTTTGTGTCCCCAAAGTGCATTACCTATAAAAGAAAAATAAACCAGACTTCCTTTCCTGAATTTTTCAATCTAATTAAGAATATGAACACATTTATAATGATGACAGTGCAGATGACTCAAGGGGAAGTACGTAGGGCGTACTTTCCCAGTCCATTCATCGTTAGTGCCTACCCTTTCATATTCTCCGGGAGCCTCCGTTGCCTGTCTCCTACCCTCCTACCACATTGTGATCATGGAGCCCATCTGATAAGTAAAACTGAACATGCAGGAAACCCACCCCAAAGTGTATCTAAACCAGAGAGAGGAATGGAGGCTGCCTTCCTAGAAGTAAGCCTATCACCGATAAAAACTGATGGGGAAAGACAAAATTGAAAATATAAATATTACTCTTTGTACAATTTTCTACCATGTTAGAAACTTTGACAATTTTCTACCATGTTAGGACTTTGTAGAGAAACATTCATTATTATTCTGTAAACACGTGGATTACTATGATGAAATCAAAGTTCATTCCTTTGCTATGAAATTAGGTTCCTCACATTATCTTCCTGCTGAAAGGATCAGTGGTTTTCTCTAACTGTCTGAATTCTGTCCAGTGAGTGATACATGTTTTAGGAAATCTGATTGTAGAGAGTCTGATTTAGTTTTTCTTTAGGAGATGATTTTACTATTGCCATGTTATTGGGGCTTTTGAAATAATTTATCTAGAAATAATCATTTAGTAAAAATCTTAATATTCAAAATGTTTGTTTAAAAGATAGAAATGCTACTATATGTATATACCCATTAAGGGACATTTAATTTATTAATTATTCTACTCAAGATATTTCTGTGACCTACTTGCTTAAATATGTAGTAAAAAATAAGGTAGCCTAGGAGTTTCAAAACTAAACATTCTGTAATGTCTTATTTTATGTTCTAGAACATCAAGAACATTTAGTATATAGAAGTTAGTCATCAAAGAGTTACATAGGTTTTTGATAAATGAATATGATTTGTCAAGACAAATGAGATGCAATTAGAATGGTTTCTTTCACGCAAACCTCCAACAATTCAAGAGTGCTTTATGACATTTACCATAAAATCGAATGCAGTTCTTACTGCTGTGCTTTCTATCTTTTCAGTGGGTTCAATTTTTATACCACTTCCAAGTTAGATTCCAATTCAGGAGGTACAGAGAACCTGGAAGGAAGCCTTCTCTAGCAATTTCTGTTCTCTAGAAATCCAAGGAAAATTAACACATATCTGATGTGAGAAGCAAGTCAAGGGTATAATGGACATCCAGGGTGGGAACCAAGGATTTCTGAGGGATCTTCAAGTTTATAATCACCATGACTTTTAATTATTTTCTATAAATACATTGACTTACCTCTCAATTTTTTTTTTTTTAACAGAGTTGAAGTACCTGTTGCAAGTCAGAGCAAATTATGCCAGAATCCGAAGGCAGCAGGGCCCTCAAGCCACAGACATTGTGGTGTCACCATCCACAGAACTGCGATCTCTGGTACATCTCCACAATTAACTCCTATCAGAAACCTCAGGCTTTGTGCTGTGTTTCGCTGGTGTAGACATATGTACATACGCTCATGCTTGTTACGACATGTTGATTATTCATTCCTTTTATTTTCATGCTGTCTTTTTTAAAGGTGGTTACCTTTTCCATAAAGTGGTATTTTATGCCTCAGATTTGTTCCTGGAATGTCAACAAAACTAGACATAATACTTCCAGCGAAATAATTATCTTTTAGCATGTTTTCTTCCAGGAGGAAAATGGAAAGTACTGTACATAGAGAAAAATGGAAACTATTGTGTGTGTGTGTATATATATATATATATATATAAAATATTTCATAGGACAGTAAACTTTCTTACCACTTAACACTAAATTTGCCCCAATTGACATTTTCTGGTTTGACCCCCATATCTTTTAAACCTTCATCTTAAAATTCCACATTTCTTGGGATTCTTGTAAATTCTTCACTATTGTATGTGAATAGACCTGAAGCGAAATTGGTAATATCACACAACACTGTATCAGGCATCAGGAGACATAAGACGGAAACCTTAACTGAACTGAAATGCCTGGTGGCCACTCAGGCATTCGTGTGGCGTTCGTTTGTTTAAAAGATAGAACGCCAGACGAATTTGCCTTTCCCCCTTCATTGCGCCTTCAGTCTCACTCATGGGAGCAGAGCAGGACCCTGTGCGGGGAACAGTTAGATGTTCATGAGAGTGAAGATGAGTCATTCCTGGTATACGGTCAGACATCAAAAAATACTAGACTAAGTCCTCAGTGCCAAAAACTTCTGGAAAGGATCTCTGATTATGAAAACTCATGTAAGAATTATTTTTTAAAATGGATTGAGGGAGATCCTTCCTTAGCGTCTTGGGTATCAATCCTACCACAAGGGGAGAATTTGCCTGCTGATTTCTTTCCCAGAAGAAGAAAGAATCATTTTCAAAACATCTCAGTAAAAAAATCAGAGTTTGGCTCCTGCTTCTGGCGGAAAAATTCCAGAGATATGCTCTTCCTCCCTCTCTTCCTCTGAAAGCCACTCACTGCTCTGGCTGAATATAAATTGCAACCCGGCTAGGTGTGTAGAGAACGGCTCAGCTGGGCTGACTCCTCCATCCTCCGCTTCACTGTGACGCAGGAAGGCAGTAGATCATTTCCACTGGAGGAGGCTCTTGGTAATCACTGCAAAAGGCCTGGTATTTACTCTAGTCTGAAAATCAGGATGACTGCATGAATAAATTCCTCCTGCCTCCAACACCACTAAAAGCAAAGCACATTGAGATGAAATTTCACATGTTACATCAATAGCAGTTTGCCCTTTTACAGCCAGGTTCTGTATGTGTAACAACGATTTTGGAGATGTGAAGGTATTCCAAAGTAGCTTTGTGCCATACGGGAGGAAAAGATTGTGTGTAACTTCCATTTTACTGTTTTTCCTTTCACAAGAAAGTCAAAACAAGAAGAATTAAGGAACTTGGTGCCAGTTGGAAAGTGAGCCAACAATACTACTCTTACCAGTTGGGCTTCTCTGTAGAATGACTTAATGGCAATCCCTATAAAGACAGCATTTTTTCCCCCAAAATTACTTGAAAACAAAGACATTTCTCTATATGCAAAAGTATGTATCATTTTGCTGCCAGGAAAAAGTTGATTTGGTATGAAAATGGCATAATTTCATCCTGGATCAAATGTGCAAATTCTTGTGAAGTCTTCACTGTCGTATGTGAATACGCCTGAAGCGAAAATTGGTAATATCACACAACGCTGTATCAGGCATCAGGAGACATAAGGCAAAAGTCTTAAGTGAACTTTTCTATTACCAGCAAATGGGATTTTAGATGTAATGTAACAGTCATCAACACATCACATTTTACCAGAAAGGCAACGGCATTTACTTAGTGAACAACAGGCTTGCCCAGGGTATCTCAGTAGTTCATAGTCATTTTAACTTAGACTAAGAACAGGCCTGCTCTTTCCTTATTATTGACCCTCCTCTTGGACTGGCGGACAGGTGGACTGGGGAGCAGTTTCTCCACCTTTAGCAAAGACTATAGGATAAACCATTGTGATTCTGAGCAGCCATCCTAGACTTTTAATAAACCAAGTAATTTCCTTTGGGGGCATGTTTATCAAATTTGAATCAGCCTCGTATATGTAAGTCAGATTTCAATATTTTTCTATTGACTGAAAACCATTTATTATTAAATACTAAAGCACCTAGCCCCAAGTCCATGGCCTTCTTCAGAAATTTATTTCCTGCTGGTTCACAAACACCCTTGAGGCAATCCAGATGTTAATCAACAGTGCACCGGCACTGGTGATTGTCCTCAGGAGGACTGGATTTTTCTGCCCACCTCCAGCTCTTTTTTCCTGATTAAGTGTTAGGGTGATATTGCGTGTTTCTAAGCAAGGTAACTAAAAACAATATGCCTGAAAGTTTAGCAAACTTTTTGAGATTAACTGGTAGTTCTTATAAAGTGTTTTATGTGGGCTCGTACATCAGTTTTGTATAACAGGACATGTTAGAAATAGTTTCAAATTCTAACGTAGCATCGAAGGGTGATAACCTTGAATTTTCAGTTTTTTCTTGATCAGAGAAATTAAATATTGCTTTGTTAATCAAGAAAACAGAGCAACAAACAAACAACAACAAAAAGATGAATTGTTTCTCTTTCACTAGAGAATCACTTAAAATTGTGGCCAATGGCCGTTGGGGCATTTGTGAGCTAACCTTGAATAATCACCCAGGTGCTCTGAGTGTCATTGAGAGATTTGTGACTCACCGGGGCAGCAATTTTTTTCTGGCATCATTTGGAAGGGAATGATCAAAACACACAAGTCTGTGTTATTCTAGATCATCACAAAATCAAATGCAAATGTCCTCAGTTAAGTGAAATTTACACTCTGTGGTGATTCTCAGTTCTGGCTCAGCAAACATCTTACCCCCTCAGCCCCCACCCCAGATTGGATAAGCAAAAAGAAAACTACAGTTTTGTTCTCAACATGCTGAGCTAGAATTGCACATAGATGGCATGGTTTAGGGCTGTGTGGCCCTAAGCAACTGAAAAGCAAGATCCATAAGACCACTCAGGCAAAAGCTGACAAAAGTAAATGGACTGATCTCTTAACTGTGGATATTCAGTCGGTGCCTACTGCCAGCTGAGCATTTTCTAATTCAACGAGTCTGTAACATGAACCTACTATCAGTAGGCTGTCACCCTGGAGCACATGTGCAAATACAAATATACAAGGAGAGAGAAATGCTTATGCCCATGATGTGACTATATTGGAGGAGAGAGGAAGAAAGAAGACAGGAAATTATATCTACATGGCAAGCACAATGGTGATTCTGGACTGGAGGTGCTATCATGCATTGTCTGGACATTCCCCTGTGGGCTGGAGAGTAGAGGGTTTAGCCTAGGTTCAGATGCTCAGGACTGTCAGCTCTGTCAGACCAACTGAGGCAGCTGGGAAGTCAGTCTTGGTGCCACCACCGGCAGGTGTGTTTCAAAGGAAATTGCCCAAAGGTGCATTGCCCTTAACCCTGCAGACTTTATTGGAGAGAAGGGGAAGACAGGAGGGAACTGAGGGCTCCTAGGTTCATGCCCTCAAAAGTCTAAGATTTGATTAAATCCCGTTCTCATTACCATCACTCTTTACCCTCTTTCTTCCCTTCTTCTTCCTTCCTGCCATTTGGCCTTTTTTCCTCTAAGAGCCTTTGAATCACAGCTTTCATTCACAATAAAAAGTCCTTCCTGGAACAATTTGTGGATTGGCAAGGGATGCTCCCCTAATATGATTGTCAAATTTTAGCGTGCACAAGAGATTCCTGGAGAGCTTGGGAAAGTACAGATTTCCAGGCTTAACCTCAGTGATCGTTATAATCTGTATTCTAGAGGTGACTGAGGGAATCTACATTATTAACACATACCTGGAAAGAAGGGTGGTGGTTGCCTGCCATTTCAGAAACGTGGCTGGAAGTTTTAGTTCTGTCAGGGCCAGCATTGTTTACTATCATAGGGGCATGACCCAAGCCATAAATTCAAGAACTCTGCCTGTGCTTTCCCCTTGCATTCAAGAACTATGAACACAACAAAGCATTTGCTGCATGCGTGAGGGTTTGATCTAAGTGTCCTCATGTTTTCTCATCATTGTTTCCTTAAGAAATGATGGAAATGTTTTAGAGTCAGGACTAACCACCAAAGACCCACATGTTAGAAGACTAAACAAGAGAGTTGGAGGTGCTGAAGCTTCCTGTATTAATTAAGCAGGCTTCAGTAGTAATAAAATCTTGCTTTTTTAAAGGTCACAGGAATAATGTTAGTGTTATGGGACATACATCAAGAAGCAATACTGAGGATGGAGAAAATGACCAGCTTCTTGGAGTTTTCTTAGAAATCGTGGTGTACAAAGCGGGAGAGCTTTGGAACAAGGGCAGGAGTCCTACATTCCATATTTGCCCTTTCTCTAATAAAGGAGCCACTTACTGGGGGCAGGCTAACCCTCTCTGTTCTCTTTGCCCTACATCTGCTTAACATGGATGTCCAACCCACCTGCAACCCTGGCAGGCCCATATAAGTGTGGGAAAATCCACAAGATACTATTCCAGTTCAGTAACAAGTGTTCTTAGAAAAATTAATTTCCAACATAGGTCTCTTGCCCTGCAAATGAAATCTGTATAGGTTGAGAGACAGACACTTTCCTTAGAAGACAGAATTAAAAAGAAAATTAGCTTTTCAAAGACCTGTTTTATGTACATAGCCGTGTTCTAGCCCTCTCTCTTTCTCTCTGCCTCTGTCTTTCTCTCTTCTAGATGCTGGGCATGCAAATGTGAATGTGACAGATGTGATCCCTATCCCAGTGGAGCTCTCAGTCCCTATCGGTTGGGGGAGGGGTACTCAGAACTTAAGTAAGCACGTAAAATAATCATGTGCAAGACATAAAATAATTATAAATTGTATCAAGTCCTATGAAAGAAACCAAGCTGAGTTAGAGAATAACTGGAGGGAAGATAGACTCACATACTTAATGCATGGTGTACTTAAAGGATTCCATAAGGAAGTACCATTTAAGCTAAAAGACAAGAATGAGTCGGCCATTCAAAATGAATAAAGCAGGGTGAGAGTAGTAGCAGGGAACAGAGTCCCAGGCAAGATGATGATCAGGAAAGAGCTGGGTGCTCAAGGTACTGAGGGAAGGTCTAAAGTAGTCCTGTCTAATGGCACAGTGGCTCACGCCTATAATCCCAGAATTTGGGGAAGGCTCAGGAGGAAGGATCACTTGGGGCCAGGAGTTCGAGACCAGCAAAATAACCGGACCCTAGTTAGAGAAAGAGAAAGAAAAAGAAAGAAGGAAGGAAGGAGAAAGAAAGGAAATAAAGGAAGGAAGGAAGGAAGGAAGGAAGAAAGGAAGGAAGGAGAAAGAAAGGAAAGAAAGGAAGGAAGGAGAAAGAAAGGAAAGAAAGAAAGGAAGGAAGGAAGAAAGGAAGGAAGGAAGGAGAAAGAAGGGAAAGAAAGAAAGGAAGGAAGGGAGGGAGGGAGGGAGGGAGGGAGGGACGGAGGGAGGAAGAGAGAAAGAAAGAAAAGAGCACTAATAGAAATACCATGGGAGCCACCTAAGTAAGTAATTGGAAATTTTCTAGTAGCTATATTTTTAGAAAAAGTAAAAAAGGAATGTGTGATATACATTTTAATGCCATATTTAACTTAGGCTATCCAAAGTATTATAATTTCAATGTATAATTAATATAAAATTATTGAGACATATTTACTTTGTTGTTTTTCTAAGATTTTCATATCCTGTGTGTGTTTTACACTTACAGCACATATCAATTCAGACTAGACATAGTTCAAGTGGTTAAGAGCCACTTTTCTTTAAAGAACAAATTCACTTTTTTTTTTTCCAGAGTCTTACTCCATTACCCTGCATAGAGTGCTGCGGTGTCATAGCTCGCTGCAACCTCAAACTCTTGGGCTCAAGGGGTCCTTTTGCCTCAGCCTCCCAAGTAGCTGGGACTATAGGTGACTGCCACAATGCCTGGCTGTTTTTAGAAACAGGGTCTCGCTCTTGCTCAGGCTGATCTCAAAGTCCTGAGCTCAAGCAATCTGCCATCCTTGGCCTCCTAGAGTGCTAGGATTATAGACATGTGCCACTGTTTTGGGCCAATTTCACTTTTATATTAAAAACAAAAAAGTATCAGGACTGTTCTAGGTACAGGGCATGCACAGGTGAATGCAAAAGGTGTGGCTGCTTGGCTAGGCCTGGAATGTTGGAGTAGCAGGCAGGAGCTAAGTGGGAGGGACGAGGACCTTGTCAGTAGTGGTCAACAGTTTGGTTTTTTTCTTAAAGTTCAGTTAGAAGCCATTGAAGGAAACGAATATGAAAGTTGGAGCCAATGTGGTGTATTAAATTAAACTTGTTCAGGGTACCAATTACAGAGACATGCACCATTTACCTCTGATGATGGAAGTGAGGGGGCATGGGCTAGCCCAGCAGACGGGCTTCAGGCCATTCTCTGTTCAACACACACACCTATCTGTGTCCCAGTGACCACCCCAAGGTCTGCCCTTCCAGCTCTTGACCTCCCCCTTTCTCTGTGCTGATTGCTTCTCCTGTGATTTTTCTTCTACTTCTTGGGCTCTTCTGTTGTCCACTAACACATGGCACCTGCCTGCTCACAGCTGCTGCTGTTTCATGGCTTCTGTTTCCTGTTCTCTCTTTACATTTCTTACTTTCTTTGTGTCATCTTGTGGAAGGCCAAGTAGCTGCCTTATACTCCATTCATTTACATTAGGATACACAGCACAGCTTCCCTACATTGGCGACAGTGCAGGTCCATCTTCCCTTAGGACACAGTGGACATGGCTGGCACCTGCAGCTCCATGGCATTTTTAGTATTAGGCAGGGAATTCTACCATTGTTGGGGTTCTTTTCTTCCTTTACTGCTGAGGAGGGAAATTGGCAATGGAATCAGCTAAGCGGTCACTGTTCCTGTTCAGTCAGTGAGAGGTTTGCCCTCAGCTGTACCCTCAAAACTGACTTTGGTGATACTTGCTAAGCAGCCAATATCTGAGGTTGGAATCTGTGACTTTGGTTACAATATCAGAATGGGTATCAACTGCACTCTTAAGTAGCACTTTCTATATAGGCAAGTCTGTCTGACGGAATGGATCTTGCTTGCAGAGACTGCCCGGTAAAACTCAAGATACTCTGATTGGCATCCAGGAGATTTTGCCAAATCAATTTGAATGCCAAACAGACTGTTCCTTGCCTCTTGTTTATTGTAGTCATTTTAGTAGGATAAATCCCATGGTGGATTTTGATACGTATTACACTCTATCCCATAACTCTGCTCTCTGAGGCCAGCCTAGCTAATGGCTTTCCCAGGGTTAAAGTGGGAGTTCTACTCACTGGACTTGACAGTGGTCTGCTGTGGTGGAGTTGCAAATTCTTGTCATGCTCTAGGACATCCACAGAGTGTTACTATCTGTTAGATGACACCCAGTTCCCAGGAAAAGGCTGATATGGGCCACATCTATGTATTTAAGTAAAGCAATGTCTTCAGTTCTTAAGAGGCTTCTCAGGGACAGTCCTCACCAGCAGTAGGGTAAGCTGTAGCAGTGATGCAGAGCAGTGTCAACAGGACTCTGCTCTCAGGTCTTCTGTCGCACTTAGGACCTGACTTGACAACAAAGATCAATTTCCGTCTGCACCAACTTACAACTGTTATTATGAGTAAACTGGAATTCATCTGTGGGATTTTTTTAAGTACTTCAGAGTTGTTTACTTACACTACCCGACTTCAGACCTCTGCCATCACTCACTGAGATAATACCAATCATTTTCCCACTAGTCATCGTGGACTCTGCCCCTCCAGCCTTGTTCCTCACCAATCCTTTATCAAAGCTATAGCCAGAATGAAAATCATATGGTGTCACTCCCTTGCTTAAAGAGCTTCAGTGGCCGCCTGGTTGCCGTCAAAATGAAGGAGAAACTCTTCCCTGTGTACCCAAAACCCTTTGGAATCTGGTGTTCCCCTAGTTCTGCAGTTGGTTCTCCCTTTACCCATAGAGTTCTACCATCCGGAACTTTCCCCAATTGCCCCCAGTTGTATGTTCTCTCTCATTTCCATATCTTTGTGCATTCTCTTCCTGTACCTCTCTCAGGAAGTTTTCTCCGACCACTCCCCACTCCTGTCTGTGTAGGGAATTCCCTTCCCTGAACTCCTCCTGCCCCAGTTGCTTACCCTAATGGCAGCACTTCCCACTATGGATGCCTTCCACCTCCCACTGGTCTGCAGACTCGTTGAAAGTAGGGCCAGCCTTGTTCAGACCTGTATTCCCAAGGCCTGAATGTTCCTTAGTACATGGTAGGCATTCATGAATATATTGGGGGTGAATGTGAGATTTAAGATAACTTGTATGTTAAAAAAGTTTTATTTTTTCAACCATGTACTGAAATACTTGTTTTTTAAATATAAGTAGTACATTGAATCAGACTTTAGCTTTTTGTCAAACTTTCTTCTCTTTGCATGTATTATCACAACAATCCATAGAACATCACATTGCCTTCTTAGAAAACAGGTGTGAACTTGTTGAAAAGACATTATAGGCTGATTCAATTCCCTGTATCAAAAGGCACACTAAAGCAATATTGGTTATGATCCCCTCTTTGCTGTCCACAACTTTCAAAACACTCCAACAGGGTCGAAAACATTCTTCCTCACCAGAGCCCAGACGGATCCTCTGCTGCAGGCAGCCTGGCTTGGAAGGGAGGACGTGTCACCCCCTTTCACAGCAGGATGATTTGTGGCTGAGAAGGGAGAGGCTTCTCTCTGAACCACATGCCCCCTGGTGCAGGCAGGCTAAAGAAAGATGAATGGCATTATAAGACAGACATCTGAATGTTTCGTATTAAATTAGTCCCACAGAGTGCCCAGAATTCTCATTCCATAAATCACTAAGTAAAGTAAACTCACTCCCAGGTTAGATTGCTGTGACTTTGGCCTGCAGTGTCATAGATAATCTGAGAACAATTAACCATTTGTCTGAAATAGTAATAATTTTTAGCATATTTACTCAGTGGCAAACAGGTGACCCAGGCTGATCTCTGCTGCCAGAAGCAGCATGTAAATGGGAGTCAGCCAATTTAGGAGATTTCCAAACAGGAGTCACTGCTCCTCATACCCCTTCAGCAGCCCCTTCAACTTCCCCAAGCTCCTTCAGAAGCTTCTAGGTTCTGGGGACCTAGAAGAGCAAATGTCCTCCCACTATAGAGTAGGTACAAAGGAATACCGATGCACCTCTATTCCTTCAATATATTGCAGTCTCAATGTGAAATCCACTTTGAAATCCACTTTTTCCTTGAGTTGGACTAAGAATCATGGAGCTAGAAAAGACCTTGATCCCACTAAAGCCACATTTGTCTTCAATGGTAAAGGCTTATTGTGAGAGTATTTTACATCTCCTTGGCACTATTCTGGTCCTTCCATTCCTAAGCTGACATTGTGGGTGCTTAGGACATTTAATAAAACAGAGAGAATATTGGACTTGGTTTCATGAGACCATCCAATTGAGGCTAATAGGCTGAGGGACTTTCTCAGCTGCTACTTACTTTTCTAGAAAATTAAACGGGCAGATTCTTAGTCTTTAAATTAATATCTACCTTTGGAAGTGTGATTTTTGCATCTAGTGAGAGGATCACATGGTCTTTGTTTTTGCTTGGTTTATGTAGTGAATTTGTTTATAGGTTTGTGTATGTTGAACCAGACTTGCATCCCTGGAATAAAGCTCCCCTGGTCATGATGTGCTAGTTTTTTTGATGTGTAGGTGAATTCTATTTGCTAGGATTGAATGGAGTATTTTTGTGTCAGTATTTATTAATGATAATGGTGTGTAGTTTTCTGGTTTTGTTGAGTCTGTTCCTGATTTTGGTATCAGGGTGATTTTGCTTTGTAGGAAGAGTTGGGGAGGGATCCTTCCTTTTCAATATTTTGGAATAGATTTTACAATATAGGTAGGAACTCTTTGTTGAAGGTTTGGTAGAATTCTAGTGTAAAGTCTAGGACTTTTGTTGTTATTAGCTTTTTTACTGTTAGAATTTCAGTGCTTGATATTGATCTATTCAAGTGTGATTCTGTTTCAGTGGCAAGGTATGATTGGGCAAAAAGATTTGTGGCACCCTAAATTCCAGCTGATTTCTAGAAGTCCACCTCTACTTTATTGGGCATTTCTACAGGCATTCACTAAGATATGCATCGAGGGGCACCTTCACCCTCAAAAGCCCAGTTTGGATCTCAGAACAATAGAGGGAAGTCACATGGCATTGTGGGAGCCAAGGATTGGAGTTAGCTCCTTCCAGATCCCATGCCTTGGAGTCAAAGGCCTGGCTTGATTCTTGCTTCCTGCACTTGGGCAAGTCCCTTGATGTAAGAATCACATGAGATCATCAACAAGGAAGGAGAAAGGACCTCACACTTGCAGGGCGTCTACCTGTGCCAGTCACTGTGCTGGACTAATACATCATCATTGTCTGTTCCACTCAGTACTCACAGCCATCCTGTAAGGTAGATATTTGTTCTACTACTTATACACTTTACATCTGGAGAAGCTGAGCTTCTGAGAAGTGAATTATCTTAACCAAAGCCATCAGCCAATAAAGAGCAGAGCAGGGATTTGTACCCAGATCTGCCTACCCTCAAAGCCTGTGCTTTTTCCATGATACCATCCTAGAAACCCCTTGTAAGTTTTCAGTGTCACACAAAGTAGAAATGTCAGATGTGGTTCTGACATGTAATTCTCAGAATGAGTTCACTGGATGCCTTCAAGGCGTTGTTTTAGTTAAGGAATCAGTTTAGTCACTGCCTAGTTGGATGATTTTCCTGATGACAATTCAATTAGGCAAGGTAGCTACACTTGAATACCTAACCAAGGAGGGAGGGGCACGGCCCTGTGCATGGGATGGTCTTCATCCTCTCATCAGGATGTGGCAAGCCAGCAGGGGGCTCTAACTTTCCTACCCCAATGTTCTGTTTATCTGCATATTAAAGTAGTTCGCTAGGACCAATGCATTAGTCCATTCTGTGCTGCTATAACAATTACTGATAATGG
The DNA here is from genome assembly GCA_963574655.1 of Perodicticus potto. Lineage (NCBI taxonomy): Eukaryota > Metazoa > Chordata > Mammalia > Primates > Lorisidae > Perodicticus > Perodicticus potto. The sequence goes on along the minus strand of CAUYRH010158017.1, from coordinate 27,968 downwards.
GTGACTTATCTTATTTCTTACTGTTCTGGAGGCTGGAACATCCAAGATCAAAATCACAGCACTGGTATCTGGTGAGGGTCTTCTTACTGTGTCCTCACATGGCAGAAGGTAGAAGGGTAAGAGAAAGCAAACCCACTATTACATGCCCGTTTTATAACAGCATTACTTCATTCATGGGAATAGAACCCTCACTACCTAAAAGCCTCTCAAAATTCCCTTCTTGCTAACACTATTGTATTGGGGATTAAGTTTCCAGTACATGGATTTTAAGGGACACATCGAGACCATAACAGCGACCACAACAAAGCCGTACGAAATGGGTGGCTTCAATAGCAGAGATGTGTTGTCTCACAGCTCTGAAACTACAAGTCCAAGATCAAGGATCAGCAGCACTGGCTCCTTCTGAGGTCATGAGGAATGATCTGGTCCAGGCATCTCCTTATTTCCTGGAGGTTTGCTGGTGCTATGGTGGTCTGAATGTGTGCGTCCTTCCCTAACTCACATACTTAAATCTAATCACTAGTGTGGAGGTATTAGGAGGTGATCAGGTCATGAAGGAGGTGCTGTCACGAATGGGACTAGTACCTTTATAAAATAAGCCTAGGAGGGCTGCTGTGCCTCTTCCGCTGTGTGCAGACACTGAGAAGGCTCCATCTCTGCACCAGGAAGCAGACCCTCACTAGACAGTGAATTTGCTGAGGCCTTAATCAGCCTCTACAACTGTGAGAAATCAATTTTTGCTGTTTCTGAGCTACCCAGACGAATGTATTTTGTGATAACAGACCACATGGCCCAGGACAAGCTGGCAATCTTTGGCATTTCTTGACTTGCAGAAGCATCATGCCCATCTCTGCCTTCATATTTATATGACATTCTCCTGGTGTGCTTTGTGTCCAGATTTTTCTGTTTTTATAAGAACACCAGTCATATGGGCTTAGTATGACCTAATTTTAACTAATTACATCTGCAACGATACTATTTCTAAATAAGGTCACATTCTGACGTGCTTGGGGGTTAGAACTCTGATATGTGAATTGGGAGGAACATAATTCACCTCATGACAATCAATAACAAAACTCCTACACCTCATCCATACCGGTACCTTGTCTGAACCTTGGTTCTATTTCCTTGGGACAGGGCTGTGCCCACAGGGCTTACGGATGCAGCAGCCCCTACCGTGAAAGATCGCAATATTCTTTCTCGATGGCATATGTCTTTCTCTTTTATGTCTTTCTTGTTCCTTCCTAACTCTGAAGTCTAATATTAATGGAAAAACCATTAAAAGGAAAACTATTATTCTATGAGGTAAAGTGAATGCACTCAACTGTACAAGGAAGACTTATCGATCAATTTTAGTTAAACCTTGCCTGTCTGACACTTTGCAGCTAAGGAATGTGTTTTTATTGCCTGGCCAGATAGTTCAGATTTCCGGTCAGTCTTAGTAAAGACCCCTTTTATAACATGGATAAAATTTTATCACGGAGCTATGAAAACAAAATTAGATTTCATAACTCACATCAGGCCTTGAAGGGGATACCGCTATAAATTTTACAAACCTTATCAAGCTTTAATGCACCTATTCTGATAATTTTTTTAAAACAACAACTTCTACTGAATGTCATATATATGTATATAAAGAAGCATATGTGCGTGTATATATGTTTTTTTTTTTCTCTACACTTTACAGGAAAGAAAACTTTCTTCCCACATGTAGACAGAAGACTGTGACAGAAAAACCAATTATCTAAATTGGTGAAGACTTTCGAAATTTAGACAAATCCACTGCTAAAAAAAGAAACCTGAATAGTTTATTTTAAAAATTCAGTCCTAAAATTTATCCTGCAGTATATCTCCATTTTTCGGGAGCATCTTTTGAAGAATTAACATTGAAAACTCAGCCACAATATATTCATAAATTCATGGAAGACATGTTACAATCAAGGGCATCGTGGGCCATAGAGATTTTGTATTCTCGTGGAATCCTGTACACGTTCTCTAGCTTTTCTGGTTTAGAGAGTGGCTTTCTAGGGGCTGGGGGATGGCACATATATTGAACAAGTGTTTCGTCTTCTCAACTAGATGGTAAGTGCCTAGAGGGCAGAGAACCTTGGTTTTGGTTACTTGGGACAGGGCTTTACCCACAGGGCTCCCTGATGCAGCCCCTTGGTCCCTCTTTACAACAACGTGATGGCAAAATGAGATTCAGCCATCTTCCACTCTGTGCTGGGCCACAAGCCAAACTTACAACCGTACAGTGGGCACAGAGAATCTGCTTTACAGACTTTTCTCGCAGTCGGCTGTTCAGGAACTACCATACTCAGAGGCAGATTAAGTAGAGTTACAGGTGGATAGTCCTTTCTGCTTTTCAGAGGCAAGAAACACTTCTCAAAATTGTGCAAATGAAATAAATGTCATGGTATAAACTGGACATCTTTATGTTCTTAAAGTACGTCTTTGATGATTATGCATTTTTGTTTCAAATACCAAGTTTGAAGAAAGATCCAAAAATCTCATGATGAAAGTACTTAAAAATGATTCACAACAATTTGAAACTTCCATAGACATTTATGAAGCAGTTCTCAAGCTGTTTTGGTCCATACACTCCTTTGAGAATCTTTTAAATAGGGGTGGCACCTGTGGCTCAGTGGGTAGGGTGCCAGTCCCACATACCAAGGGTGGTGGGTTCAAACCCAGCCCCAGCCAAACTGCAAAAATAAATAAATAATAAAATCATTAAAAAGTTAAAAAAAAAAAAGAGAATCTTTTAAATAGTCATAATCTCACAAAATGCACAAACAAAAGAAAGTTTTTATTTTCATACCGTTTTAGGGGGTTCATGGAACTATGAGTGAATTTTTCAAAACAGGAAGTTCTGGTTTATGATAACATATATAATCTGTAATCTGTAATCTTCTCTAATCTATAAGGTTCGCAGGGGGACATCTAGTCCCATATGGATGATCTCAAAACACACATCAGATGAAACAGATTCTAACTTTCACTGTGGTAATCTGTTATTTTGTTGTATTCAAAATCAAGAAACAATGAAGATTTATTAGCATCTTTGGGTGTGATTTTTGCAGTTAGGAATCTTAATGGGAAAAGAGAAGGAAATATAAACTTCCTCAGTGTTGTTAATTTGGGGCATTCCTCGGAGAAAACTCTTATTACCTGGAAGGAAAAAAGCTAATTAAGTCGGCGTGTCTTACAATCACAAAGCCATTTTATTTGCTCCTCGTACAGACAGAAGGAAGACATGCTGTTTTCCTTTTGTCTGTTGGGAAAATAATAGGGACGATGGGACACTGAACACCGACAGGCCTGGCAGTTGAAGACTGAAACTTGGCAGAACAGTGACCATGTCAGGAACCTGTGTGGAAATCACTGTTATTTGGTCATAGAGAAATGGGACGTCTTGGGTTGGAAACCCAGATACCTCCACTGCTGCACCCTCTGTGCATTTCTTTTATGAAGGGTAGTGACCTTGTTCGTGTTTGGATAACTTTCTCTTGTTTTTATTCCAAGTTATGTTACGGAGTCTACTGTTCGCTCAGTCAGATATCTTGTGCAAGAATGGAGAAGGAAGAATCCAATGTACTCAGTTCTGATATGAGGACAATGGATGACCTAGTACATGGTGGGGGTTGGGGGGGCGGGGAGAGGGAAGGAGGCGGGGCATGGTGTTTGGCACACCTCTGCGGGAGGAACACATTTATTAGAGGGACTTTGCTTGACAAATGCAATAAGTGTAACCTGGATCTTTGTACCTTTAATGAATCCTCAATAATTAAAAAAAAAACAAAAGAAATCTTGTGCAGAGTGCCTTCTGTTTTTAAGGTATTACTTAGAAACCTCCTTGAAACTATTAAATTTGTACATGAAAAAATGTATTAGATTATGAATTAACATCACTGCCATTTGCCTAGAGTTGTCAATTTAGTTCAGAGCACTGGACTAGGAGTCAGTCAGTTGAGTCTCTTCCCTGCTTTGTTCCCAGAGCTCAGCAGGGTGCCAAGAACACAGTAGGTGCTCATTAAATCTTTGCTGAATGTCAAATGAAGAGGTGAGGTCCAACACTGGCTGTGCTTCTTACTAGCCATGAGACATATCTGTTTTCTCATCTGTGAAATGAGAAAAGTAATATTTCCCTCTAGCCCCCAAATGTTGTTTTCTACATCAGATGAACTAAAACATGGAAAAACATGTTTTCTTCATCTTTGAAGACAGAAATACTCTTCAAAATTCAGCATACATGCTGTACAGGCACAAAATAAACTCTCTTCTTACCCTTCTAAGTTCTTAGCTGAGACAGACCACTGTGGCAAAAAAAAGTGGATTAACAAGAGGAAAACAAATAGAGGCTTATTAGCATGTCTTCCTCTGGTATACATGGAAGATACCCTTTCAAAGAGGTGCCTAGATCTCAGGCTTTCAATCCCATCTCCAACCCAAACAATTGTAGGGGAAAACAGTTGAGAGGAAAGGACCAGGTGTCAGGAGGGGAAGCGTCCAGAGAAGGGAAGAGAAGCTCCCATCTCTGTATCAGGCACAAAGCTCGTTCCTTAGCACCATTGGCCTGTTTAATCCTCACAGCTAGTATCAGTTCCATTTTGCAGAACTAGAAACTGAAGCACTGATGTTACGTAACTTGCCTCAAGTGTCATGGCTAATAAGGGGCAGAGTAAAGCTTGGGCACTACACCCCTACACTAACCACTGTCCATTTGTTCATTCCAGAAGTATTTATTTATTAAGCACCTACCGTGTGCTAAGTACTTGTGTCAAGTTCAGGTGAGCATTAAGCAGATAACCTTCCTTTGGGTCAAGGAAAAAGAAAGTACATAGGTAGAGAAGAAAAACAAAAAAGAGAAAGTGAATGAATGTATGCTGTATTACTTGTTCCTTTGATTGACCTCAGGAGAAACAACATTTCTTTTTCCTTTTCTTTCCCTTTTTTTTTTTTTTTTTTGTGACCACTCTCTGAGCTTCTGAAATCTCTCTGCTCTCTGTTTGAACTTGAGCAAATATAAAACTTATACTTTCTCTGTTCCCGGAGCTTTCAGAATCCCAAAACATTTGGTTTAGATTAAATCCGTTGACTGAGGCTTTATAATTCGACTTCGACAGAGATGATCCCATCAACCGTCGCCTTATCTAACCTAACGGCTTATTACAGTAACAGATTACGCTGGTCAGGGGGCAAGGGCAAGGCCGGGGGAGAAGGTCACTCACTTTTAGCAGCTACATGTACACACAGGGTGGTGTCCTTTTAGAAGCGAGAGGAATAGATTCATAAAATCCAATCAGGAGCATGTGTGTGCGTTTATATGAGCCATTTTTTTTTTGCCTGAATCTAAATTATAGAGATTTTAATAGCTCCAGTAATTAGACAAGTATGCAGTCAACCCCATTATGTTCCTGTGTAATATCACACTCCCTAGGGCCCACCTTCCCCGCTTGCTGGGCTCCCTGCAGGGGCCTCCTTCCCCCTTATTTTCCACCATAGGGAGGCGGTTTTCTTTTCAAAGAGCTTACTGTTCACATTGTTTTTCTCCCCTCCATCCGATCCGGAGGTTGGATTTGCTTTCTCAGGGGTTTCATCATTGCATCGTCCAGTCGTGTAAGAAAAGGACAGAGCCGGTTCTGGCAGCTCATTTACATCCCCACAGGGCCCGATGCACCCGCTGTGGAGCACAGTGGACTGATAACTTAAGAAAGGACTTAGCACAATGCCTGGCACAAGGTAAACACCTTGAAATCGTTTACAGCTGAGTGTACCTTCAAAAAGTCTGATCATATTGACTTTAAAGGGGCAGAACAAAATAGCCGTATTTACTATCTCGAATCATTGACTCTTTGTATGGAAAACTGCCTTCTGTCCCCTGACCGACTCTCATTATTTTTTTTCTCTCTTGTATTTTGCAGCTTTCTCTTTATCCCTAGTTATACTTCCTCAGCATAGATCGTCCCCTTGCAGAGGCCGGGAGTTAGATCTCAAGGTACTAGTAAGCATCTCAGATTTTCCTTATTGTTATTTCTTCTAGAACTAAAAAGAAAAAAAAAAACTTTTGATAATTTAAAATTAAGGGCAAGATATGCTGTTTGTCCAATGCAGTTTGTCTAATTAAGGGAATGACTTTTTCCATCTGTGCATACTATACATATTTTTCTAGGGGCTGTCAGAAACCAGCTTTCATTGCCATTTGCTTTCTGGGATTCTTTTTCCCGAAGATATTCTCAAGAATAATTAAAGAAAGATGTGTGGAATTTAATATCCTGACGTCAAGATTTCCTATTCAGTTCCTCCCAGCCAGAAAGAAAAAAAAAAAATCTAAATGAACTATCTTTCTTTCAAAGGATCTGAAAGTTGTCCCTGAAAGCAACTCTAGAAGTCTATGCAGTTCCCCCCTACTATCTTAAAAAAATAAATAAATAAACAACCAAATCCCCCAAGCAGCATGAAAAAAAATGTTTAAATCATGTTTGTAATTGAGTTAGTCATCAATGGCAAATTGGTATTCTCTTCTCTACGGAGTGGGAATTAGACAGAAACAGTGCTGTGATGTTCCCTGAGACTGAATCTACCTACATCTAAAAATCTTTTCTCCTGAGAATGATAAAGGGATAATGAGCTGGGTTACTTTTAAAAGACAATCACAATTTACTACACAAATAAATCTAGTTTTAAAATACGTGTGTGTTTTCGGCCCTAATGACTGAAAATGTTAAACTAAATATTTTGCTTAAATAAATAAAGTCGAAGGGGCTATATGAGCAAATTAGAATGCAGAAGCTGCCTCTGCCGCTGCCACCAGTTTCCAGTAGAAGAGAATGGCTAATTCATATGCGATGTATTCTCGGCTCTCCTCGGGAGAAAGAAAGGCTGCCCAGGGAGGAGCCCAACTATTCAGCATTTTGCTCCTGGTCAGGATTGATTCCAGATGTAGGAGGTAAATGCTAGAAAGAGTTTGGAAAATGGAGTGGAAATGAAAAGTCCCTCAGGCCATTTGAGTGCTGATGACAGACGAGGTAGGTATTTTCAGGTAACTAATGAACTTGCTGGGAGCTTGGAGAGTGCTTAGTCCAGTAGATATTTAACAGGCAGGAAAGACCCAGCTGAGATGCATGGCTGCCCCCATGCACTGTGCCCCCCAAACGGAGGGAAACACAGAGTCCTGAGAATAACACATAAACACGTGTATAAAAAGCTAAGACACAGCTACTCTACAAATAAGCTGAATTTAAGTCCTTTCCTAAAGCTAAGTCAAAATTTGTTAATTTTTTTCAACTTCTCATTATTTGATGTATCATGATTATTTCATTGTTTGAAGAAATGTTAAAAAAAGTCTCCCCATGTGTTAAGTCCTAAGGCAGAGTAAAAGATATGGGAGTGACCCAGACACGGGTTTAAATATTGGTTCTGCCACTTGCTAACTCAGTATTGAACAAGTTAAACTCTCAGTATGCATATCTATAAAGTGAGTATAATCTTAGTATTTATTTTATATGAGTTGTGAGAATTAAATGAGGTGATACATGTAAAGCAGTTAGCCTAACGCTCAATCAATGCCTAATAAATGTAAAGATAATGATTTTTCTTATTTGAGGAATGTAGGTTGGACTCAGAGGTGAGACATAAACTCAGCATGAAAAGAGTTTAATCTTTGATAGTGAATATTTTATGATTCACAAGCCAGTCATGTCATTAGTAGACGTCTGCCATTTTCAACTTCAGTATGGTATTTTAGTTAGGGATCTTGGTTGCAAGCAAGAGAAATCTAGAATTCAAAACATAAGCAACAAGGACTCGCATGAAGGGTAATAGGGGGCTCAAAGAATTGAGTAAGACTTGGATATAGACAGGAAGCCTGGGAAGCTGAAAGCAAAAAACAGAACAAGAGCCACAGAAACCTCTGGTATTCAGGGCAGGTGGTGGTTGAGTGACTTCCTATTATTACTCTTGATCCAAGACCTCCGGATTCCCAACAATCCAAGTCTCAGGAGAGAAGACCATGCCTGATTGCCCAGGCTGAGTTTACGTGCCCAAACTCTGGCTCCATGAGAGGACAGGGAAAGGAATGACATAGGGAAGATGAGCCTCTGAGATCACCCTCTCAGTGCCATCAGAGCTACAGCTACAAGGGGGAATTGGGTGACCATAAAGAAGGAAACGGGTGCTGGTAGCCCACACTCACGAATGTCCATCATTACTGATCCACCCTTCTATACTGTTCTCCCACAGAGTCTTTGCTGGGTTTTAAACCACTCTCTCGGGTTAAATGACCACGTTGCTTAGGTCACACTCCCAAGTTTTAAGAGCTGAAGAGAACTTCAAGCAACCAACAGTTTCTTTTGAGTGAAAGCAGTGTCTGACTCCATCTCTGACCTCTCCTTCTCCAAGACTTGACAGGTGGATTGCTGAGCAGGTGACAAGTGCTCTGAGAAGAAAGACCATCTAGACACACACACACACACACACACACTGGAAGGGCCAGAAAGTTAAAGCTGGTTGCAACATATAGTTGTGCAGATTTTCCACTACACAGAGGGCCAGTGTGGGATGAAATTTAGTCCTAACTCCTCTCTTTAGGCCTCTGACCAGAGGAAGAGGCTTCTTCTTGTAATTTCCATATACTCTCATGTTGCCGAGCACACTAAAGATGTAGTGTAGCATTAGCTCAGAAAGGGCATCATTTTCTTTATGAGCTAATGCTGACACTTGCTCAATCCCACACTGCCCCCAAAGGAAGGAGAAAACAAAGGAAACAGGGTGATTCCTCTCTCCATTTCTTCCCTTTAGCACTTCTTTCTTATGCTTCTCTTCTTCTTTCTCCTGGAATCAAAGAATCTCAGGATGGAAGAAGCCTTGGACAACCTTTTAACACATAGCTAACACTTGAAATGTAACTTCCTGGCAGCATAACATCTGAGACAACTGGACAACTTGTCACCCAGAGTTAAGCACCTCTGTAAACAGAAAATTTACCACCTGATTCCTAATTATGTGCTTGTAATTTCTACTCACCCCAATTAGTTGTATATCTGTGGCTATGATGAACAACTTTTTCTTGTGAAGAGGCAGAGTTTCACTTTGTCTCCCTCAAATTTATGGGCTCAAGCAATCCTCTTGCCTCAGCCTCCCACGTAGCTGGGACAACAGGGGCCTCCCACAATGCCTGGCTGGTTTTTAGAGACAGGGGCTCACTCTTGCTCAGGCTGGTCTTGAACTCCTGAGTAAAAGCCATCCACCTGCCTCAGCCTCCCAGAGTGCTAGGATTACAGGCATGAGCCACCACGCCCGGCTTAGAATGAACAACTTTAACCCTTCTTTCAAATTTGAGAAGCCTATCAACAGTTGAAGCCCAATACGATGCTTCTCCACTGCTGTCACTTTCTCACTTAATCCGTGGGAAACATGATTTCACAATATATCTGATCAAAAAAGTCTTTCAATTGCCTCTCATTTGTATCATCATAGCCTTCCTACTGCGTGTCATCCAGAACGGAATGTGGTAGCCAAGCATAATCCAAATAAAGCTCACTACAGTGATGAATTTTAGTAATCACAAAAGTCATAAGAGTAGCTGCTTGAACTAAACTAAAAACTTACTCTAAGCTAGGCATTGTGACAAGCACCCTATGATATTTAATTTGATCCTTATTTGAGCCTTAGCCCTTTCTGAGATTCCCTTATTATTCCCTTTTACAGATGAGGAAACAGTCTCTGGGAGGTTAAGCTACTCCCCACAATTTTCCACTGCTCATAAGTGGTTATGATGGATTCAACCCTGGATGTTCCTGAGACCAGAGCACACACTCTACCCACTTTGCTGTGCTTCTCTTAATGCAGCTGGAAACTACATTAGTTTTTTTCCCCCACATTGATCCTGGCCTGTTCTCACCAATATTTCACCAACCTCCAACAAATTGTCTGATAACATACAGTGCCAGGGTTCTCAATAGTGGCACTTTTAAAGTGCAAAAACCATTTTTGATGGAGATGATACTGCTGGATCCTAAAACTAAGGGTACATGTATATCAAAGGTAGGTTGTGAGAGAGTAGGGTGTATTATGCCTGAACTTCCATGTTTAACTTGTTTTGCTCAAAGCATCAGGTTGCTCTTCAGACTTGTTGGATGGTTTGGGAATTTTGATGGTGTCTTCTGGAGAGTGGATTGGGAAGCCAAGGAGAGCTGAAGGAAATTACTGCTTTAATCAAAACAGTAAACAGCCAGAGTTTCAGCTCAGGCTCCTAACTTTTTCCCTTCTTATGCTTAATCCGACTGGGTTCTAGAAATTACGGTGTGCACTGAGTGTTCAAATTGGTGAACATTGGTCTTTGCCATTGTTTCAAGCTCTTTGCACTGCTTTGTGCCTGGGCCTTGAGGGAAATGGTTCATGCACTCCAAGGAAGAAGACCAAGTCTCAACCCATGCGAATACAATGTCAAAAGACACGTGATAGCAAGCTGGTAAGATTTCTCTGATCTTCAGACAGGAGAAAGATCAAACTGCTTCAACAAATTTATTTCCATAGATGCTATACCTCCAATAGAAATCCTAGAATTCTGGAAAGTCAATAAGCTCTAATCACCTTAGCAGAGTTCTCTTTGGTTTTAATAACAGAATAATCAATTCTGTCAGGATAGTGCCATAGAAAACAAGGGGAAAATGGTAACATGACACTAATGGTAAAATTAAGAGGCAAAATCCAGTGTTCTGAAGTAGCATCTCTCTGCTGCTTTAGTGCAAGGAACTTCTTCAATTTGCTCAATATTATATTTCATTCCTTAGCCTAGAACTCAGTACAAGGTAGTCAATTAAAAAAATCATCTTTGAATATCAGTTTTAATTTAACAGAGGAATGAATTAAAAATGCCTAATCATTCAAGGAATTGTGAAACATAATGTATCTTCAAAATTGTCAAATACTTTGAAGTCTGAAGTCTCGTTTTTCTATTTGCTCCAAATCTTAACCACCTTAGATAAAGCAGGCTGCTTTTATTTTTCATCCACTTCTTGTTCAACTACCACCAATGATAACTCAAAACTAATCCTTTTGATGTAAATATTTTCTGATACCTTCCTTTTAAATCTTTCCAGATATAATGCTTAAAAGAAATTCCAAAGTCTGGTCCCTTTCAAGCTGAACGTATGCTGAATAAATAATGTTACCTTTTAAATTTGAGATTTTACTGGCTGAGAAGATTTATCACCTGGATCTCAAATTTTAGGAAGAAAATGCTAGATTATAACTCAAAGTTTTACTTTTTATATGCAATATAGCCCACTAGGTGGCATTTCAACACACAGAAAACTGAATCTATGAATTAGGAAACCACTATACTGTTTTAAAAATAGGTTTTAAATTGCATTGCACGATATGGTGGTAATAGTATTGAAACGCTAAGCATTTGTGAACTAGAAAATTCTGTGGTGAAGGAACTATATTTCTGTATTAGATAAGAGATGTTCTAATAGAATCCTGCTGCTCGTTTTGATGGAGTACCAGTCTGAAATTGCATCCAGAGATGGAAAAGTTGGTACAGTGGCACCCTGTCAGGTAGCTCTTATTGCTGTGACATCTGATTAAAAGACACATAAACCAGCAGAAAAAGTGACACCAAGGTCATCTCTATAAAAAATTAGCAGACTACGTGGTATCGTCCAGGCCAGATTTAGAAACACAGTAAGGCCCTTGTCTTAGACCATTTTGTGATTCCACAGACTGGGTCATTTATCACGAACAGGAAATTTATTGACTCACAGTTCTGGGGACTTGGAAGTCCAATGTCAGGGTGCCGACATCTAGCAAGTGTCTTCTTGCTGTGTCATCACATGGTAGAAGAATGGAGGGTGAGCGAGTGTGAGGAAGAGCCACACTAACCCTTTATCACGGAAACAATACCATCCGTAAGCAGAGCCCTTGCAGGCCTACCATCTCTCAAAGGACCGCTGTTACAACGGCAATTAAATTTCAACCTGAGTTCTGAAGGGGATGAACTTTCCAACCATAGCAGCCCTCCCCTAGCTTTCAGCATTTCTGGGCTCAGGAAACGGAATTTTGGAGGAGGAGGAGAATGCGTCCAGAGCAATCCCTCCCCTGGTGGAGGAGGAGGGATTATTATGTTAAATATAACAAAATATAGCATCCGGTCTGTGTTAAATGACAAGGATTCTCTCTGTGGCCAAACGGTACTCAGGCTCTTCTGAACTCTTTCTTCAACTAGGCCTCCACCTCGGTGTTCATCTCTGCATTGTTCAGTTTTAGCCAGAATCCTGCCATCCTCCATACTGATCACCCTCGATATCAATCAGATTCTTCATGCTCTGCCATTCCCCAAGAGAATGTCTGATCACCCTGCCCTGCCTTCACCAAAAAGCCTGTTAGGTTTGGTTTAGCCAGAATCCGCACCCTCCCTCCCATGATGTTTCCTCTTAGTAATTTTTCCATCACCCCACCACACCCTGCCACTTCTTGGCTATAAATTTCCACTTTTCCTTGTTGTATTTGGAGTTGAGCCTTTTGGGGCTCAGAAAATAACACCCCAGAGTGTGGCACTTGGTCATGCTGAGTACTTTGATCTAAAGAAGCAGCTTCCTGACCAGTCCGTCTGACCTTTCTCCGCTCCCCTCCCTTGATCCTCTTTCTCTTCTGAAGCACAGGGAGGACCCCTCTGTGGAATCTACATTAACCAGGGAGCACTAACTCCTATCAAAAGAGAGGGGACTAAAGGTTCTAGCCCAGGACACCAGATAGACTTTCTACCTGTCCTTCTGAGGGCTGCCACCTGAAAGACTTTCTCTGCATAAAAAGACAAACTTTGTTCACGGCGCCACTCCCCCCCTCACCTCTGTAGCTCTCTCCACCATCCTCCCGGAGCCTTCAAGCCCCTATTTCTTTCTGCAGCTCAAAATGCTATTTAAGCTTCAACCATCCGACCCTTCTTTATCATCTTTATCATATTTTGTGTGGTTCTTGTGTGCATGTAGTAAATTTGTATACGTTTTCTCCTGTCGATCTGTCTACTGTCAGTTTATTTCATGGACTAAAGCTACCAAACCTTCAGAGGGTGAAGAGAAAGTACCTTTTAACCCTAATGGCCCGATCTCTTCCCCTCACTGCAAAACCTCACCTCAGTGGTTCCTACACCTATTGTGATGGTCCCCCCAAAAGTCCTCTTTACTGTTCTTTAAGAAATATCGTGTTTTTTTCTTTAACACAAATTTTCAGCAGTGGCCTCTGTTCTATTTAGACAACTAGACATTTGGCCAAAAGTACATTTTTAAGACCTTCTGCCATCTTTTGAACTTAACAAAAACATTCCTAATAGCTGTGCACTTTGTAAAACAGTATTTAGCATTTCAATTAAAAAATTTTCAATTCTTCAAGGATTTTGCTCTAAGATCTTAGATGATTACAAAGTCTTCCTTGACTTTCTAGGCCTGATAAGTTGCGCCTCCCGTGTGCTCCATAGCACCCTACATTTCTGCCATCACTGCCTCTGTTACACAGGATTATAACTACCTGTTATAGATCTTCTGTAAGGACAGAGACCCTGGCTGTCTTGCTCACCACTGTATCTCTCTATAGCAGTGCTTAGCATTCAGAAAACATTTTCTGAGTAAACAAAAATGAATTTCTAGGGAAGAAAAATGAGATGTATTGACCTCTAAACTAAAAGCCTTGAAATGTTTGCAAGGGCTCCTCTATAGCAAATGAGTCAAAATTAATCCTTCCCTTCCTTGTATTTCTAGAGGTTCTAGTCCTATTGCTTTAAATCACCACCCGGAGCAAATAGCATCCAAAGGCTGCATTCAGAAATAACTCTGGCCTATGCAGGCCAAATCAAATGCAGTGAATGAATTTCACATTTATGGACCACCAACAGATATGGAAACCAAACCTATAGGAAGTATTTAAATTTTTGTACCCTTTACAATGTCCCTACATGCACTAAAATGTATCAAAACATTTTATCATCTTTAATTAGATGCTGATGAATGTACAGGAAAGAGTGTATATTGTGTAACAAAGTTTTTCATAATTTTTGTCACAAAGGAGAACCCTACAAACAGAACTTGAGCTTCTGGCTGCTTCTGGCAAGGAAATCTTATAAATGAGAGTCATTGTAGCAGAGGTCATGAGCTGAGGTGCTGACATTATACCAACTGGATTGGAATTCCAGTTCTACCACTTCCTGTCTTGAGACTTTGAGTATTTTACTTACCATCTTATGCAACTATATTTTTAAAAGGGTAAAAATAGCACTCACAGGGAAATCAGGAGGATTAAATGAAATAACGTGAATAACTCTTAGCATAGTGGCTGGCCTATAGCAAGAGATCAATAAACATGGGATATTTATTATTATCATTATTATTTATCCTACTGGCTTTTCTTAGAAGCTCTTTGTAGTCAATGACAGCCACAATGAATATTCCATAGGTTTCCTCATATAGCTCTTGGTTGTGTCTATTAGAGTCTGGTGTTGCTGGTGTAAATAAGTATGCATATCTCCCAAGCACATGCTAGCTTTGTGTCTTTAAATTAGGAGCCACTGATAATCATTCACTTCTCTTTTCCTTTTTGGACATTTTCCTCTCTATTATTTCCAAGATTAGATTTCCCGTCTGCATTCATTTATTCATTCATCCTTCCATTCAACAAACCTTTACTGCTAAGTAGTCGGTTCTGTACATGCATAGATTCTACTTCAGAAAATGTGTAACCTGTAGCAAAAAAAAGAAAGGTGCACATGCGCATAACTTGAAGAAGAGGAAGAAGTGATGGGAGTCAGAAGGAAGAGATGGCACCGTGGAATTCAGAGGGGAAGGTCTGCTGTTTGGGGCCTCACACCAGGTACCCACATAGACAGATACTAGTGAAGCTATAAGTTAATGGAAGTCACTGTTCTTGTATTTAAGTTCTTGGAAACTTGGAGGGAGACAAAATCAAAACCATGAATGATCTCAGTTGATATCCCAGCAGTAGGACTATGCCTGACCCACAATAGATTTTCAAAATATAATATTAGATGCTGGGGTAACACAGAGATATAATGGAGACGTGATCTCTGCCTGCTCAATCCTAGGGCAACACATTGGAGTCAAGTGGGAAAGATGGGATGAGATGGGCACAAATAACCATGCTACCAGGCTTAATGTAGCCAGTTCTATGAGAAGGTAAGAAAGAGCTACAGAAGGGGAGAGAAAGGATTTCGGGCTGGGACACTGAGGCAGGCTTCATGGAGGTAGTGACAATTCACCTAGGATTTGACGGATAAGATGTCAAAAGATGACGCTGGAAGGAAGAACAGCTCAGGTGAAGGATGAGCTTATGCAGAGGTGTAGCATGGTGGGAATTTCCAAGTGAACTACAGTGTGTTTGAGTTAGAGAAATTCTTTCTAAACTATGAGACCACAGGATCCTTTTTGAAGTGAGATTCTGTAGAGACCCATAGTATGCTTACAGGGATGCTCTGGCCCACAATCCTGGCTGCTCTAGAGATCCACAGAGCCCAGTTCAAACCCCAGCACTGGCAATTAGTAGATAGGAAGTCAGTCTGGAAAGGCAGGGTGCAGCCACCTTGGGACACCCCAGAGTAGCTATGGCCCTGGGGGAAATCTTGGGCTATGGAGCTTTCTGAGCAGAGAAGTAACTCTGGTGATGAAACGTAGGATGAGTAAGATCAGAGAGAAACAACTTTATCTTGAAGAAATATATGTTTATAGAAATGTAATGAGAAAATTATATATCATTATGAATCTCCAGAGCTATAAAAAGTGACCAAATCCCCTGCTGCTGTCTAGTGGAATTTCTTTGCGACAGCCTCAAACAGTTGAAGAAAACCTCACCAGACTGCGGCAGAGAGGAGAGTACACATTTTATATTTCTAGAAAACTGAGATTGGCGGTGGCGTGGTTGAAGGCATGCGGTTTGGACTCACACAGGCCCATGTCTAAATCCCATCTTCTTTGAACCTCAATGTCAAATCTCTCATCTGGAAAGTCAAGATTATTTCACCTTCAGATGATTATGGTGGGGATTCAATGAGGCCATGTGTTTAAAGAATTCAGCATAATGGTTGTCAGTAGTTAACACTACAAATATCTCTATTCTCCGAGACAAATTAACCAACCACATTAACAGGAAGAGAGCGTGCTGGGTAGTCCTAGCAGAATCACTCATACTAATGTGGTTGCTGGGTTCCCCTGGGCTGGTACAAGCCCAGCCCTGAGCTGGACACCCCTTCCTTTTGTGAAGCAGGATTCTGCCAGCCAATGTCCGCTGCAAGGGCTCTGACTGTTTCCCAGTCTCCTTCCCACCCAGGCTTTCTCTCTCCCATGCGCTGATCTGCATATCTGGCTTAGGGAGTTGAGCCCATAAAAGGATTCCTAGGCAACAAAAGAGAGACATGATTTTGTCCACACTTTCAAGAAGCCTGCTTTGTGGGTACTATCAAGACAGATTGTGCAGCAAATTGGTGAAGGCCACATGGTGTGTCAGGATGTACGTACAGTAATTGAAAAGTATTGCTTTGCACACTTTCAGTATCAGGGAAATCTCCCAGCAGACAATGGCATCAAGGGATGAACTGCCCCATAAAGGATGGATTCCAGCTGCATCCAGGACAAATGTCATGCATGGGCCCTGAGGAGTACAGGCAGGGCATCAGCTACACTAATAGTTTCCAAGGGAGCTGATGTTCCTGGTTTCCATGAGGCAGAAACAAGAAAGGAGCTTTGTCAAAAAGAGCCGCTGTGCTCACACTTCCCATTTTTTATTTGGCTCAGCCTTTTAAGCTTCCTTGGATGCCCACCTCAAGATGTATTTCTGGTTCTCACTCTGCTGCTGCCTGAGGGTATCCAGAGTCTCCCACTAGCTCCCTGTGAAGCCCCCCACCCAGGGCTTGAATCAATGTCTCGTACCTGGTGGATGCACCATGTTCCCACAACCACCGAACTCAGAAGACTGAGGGCAAACTTCATTTTGCCTTATGTATTTGTCTGTTTTGTACCCTTGGCTTGGGCCTGGGTAGATGAGCCTAGATTGGATTTTAGACCTGAGATCGATTCCTATGAACTCCACTGGGAGCCAGGAGATGAGGGAAGCAACAGAGAGACAGTTGACCTTTGACCCCAGCCCATGGACGGCTGTTGTCTTCGCTGTTGGTGGCTACTCTGAACAAGAAATGCATTGTCTCTCCATCTATTGTGGACTGCCTTTCACAGGGAGTCTTCACAGGATGTAACCTTCAATCAGGGACTCATCTACCTAAGGCAAAGGAAGAATGAGGAAGGCAGATTAATCAAATTAGCAAGACTGCGGAGTCAGGACTTGAAATGGAAACATTAGGGAAAATAAGGATGCTCAAAAGAATAAGAGTTAAAAATTAATATTCATTCAATAGTTCTTCCTATATATTAGACACTGATACTGGTTGTTCCATTTAATCCTCTCAACAACACTGGCATCCTCCCACTTTTCAGATAAAAAATCTGAGACTTAGTCTTTTTTTAAAAAAAAAATTATCATAACTAATAAGCTAGGTAAACCTATGGTTTTATGAGTTGATCCCAGACAACGAATCCACAGTCTGGGAATGTATAGTGACTACTACTTCTTGTTAGCCCCATGAATCAAGAAGGAAGTTGAAAACTAAAGTGGTTTTAGGGCTCTGCTAATCCCTCTGGAATCAAGAAGCTGAAGTCATCTGTTTGAGGAGTTTCTTAGGTTCCTTCACAGTCCATCAATGCCCAGTCAAGGGCCCACTTCTCCATAACTTTTTGCTTGAGAAATGTTTTGGATCCCCATAATAACTCAGTCAAATTAGCTCAGGAACTCCTGAAAGCCAAGTTACTGATCCTCTTTTCTACTTTACAGATTAAAATCTGAGCTTAAAGAGGCATTACTCCCTGATTTTTATGACCTTGACCCTTAAAAATTACAGGTGAGTTATATTCTAGAATGGCCCTCATTTGAATTTGTCTGGTGTTTTCTTATGATTTAAGTTAATGCATCTCTGGCAGAAATAGCATAGACATGATGCTGTGTTCTCACTGCGTTTTGCTAAGTGGCTGTTCTTTTCCGAAGATGCTAAATTTGGCCACTCAGTTAAGGTGATACCTGCTAGGGCTTTGTGACTCACTGTGGGAAAGTTACTCTTTTCTTCCCTTGGTTGGTACTAATAATAATAAGTACTTGATAGAACGAATAACGAATTTGTGCTAATAGCTATTCATCATCCAATACATATCGACATATAGGTACAGATGGTCCCCAACTTATGATGGCTCAACTTATAATTTTTCAACTTTATGATGTGGTGAGTTACCCATGCAGTAGAAACTGTACTTTAGGTACCCGTATGAACATTCTGTTTTTCATGTTCAGTAGTATAGTATTCGATAAATCACATTGGATATTCAACACCTTATTATGAATTTGTCTTTGTATTGAGCTGATTTTTCTCAATTGTAGGTTAATGTAAGCATTCTAAGCATGTCTGAGGTAGGCTAGGCTAAACTATGATGTTTGGTAGGTAAAGCACATTCAATGCATTCTCAACTTGTGATATTTTTGACTTATGATGGGTTTATCAGATGTAACTTCTTTGCAAATTGAGGAGCATCTGTATTTCACTTGGACTCATGCTTTTTAAATTTTATTGAATGGATTATAATTCATTATTTTCATTATATATTTTGATGCTCAACTTGTTCTTAGTTTTATTAATGAGAGTCTCATCAATTTAGCCTCTGCACCCATCACTCTTTGGGCAATTCCTTATTTTATGGCATGAAAACTATGGTCCAGGCTTATCTTGTCCTTTCCTTGCTGCCCCTACCATGCTGTGCCTCTGACTCTGACTCCTTATGCAGAACCACAGTCCTGCCCAGAACACTCTGCATGAGACCCTCATGGGCTGCATTCCCACAAGAACACTCTCCTCACCTCTCTTAAGTTTCAATACCCTAAATTAGTGGCCTGTCTTTATCCCTTACCCCCTATATATGAATACTTCTTTGCCTGCTTACCCTTAGGTTCCTTTCCAGAAGGTACACCCACCCCGTGTGCTAGTTCCTTGTCTCTGACATGGACACCGTTCTCCTCTGGCGTGGCTCCAATACCTAATGCTAGGATGCATGAGGCTGCCCCACTCACCCCACACAGATTATCTTCATCCCAGTTCTGCTTTGCCACCTCCATGCCAAGCCTGCCTAATGGATTTAGGACTGAATTGCTTGGAAAAGCAAGGGAATGGTAGAAAAAGGAAGGGAATAGATAAAAAGAAGACAGCAGGGAGGGAAGAGGAGGGAAAAAGAAAAGGGAAGGAAAGGGAAGAACTTTATTTTTTTTAAAGTTTGTTAAACTAAAAGTGCAAGTTAAAATTTTGAGAGTAATCCCTAAAAGGGAGTGTGTAACATCCAAACTACTAGAAAGAAAACCAATGCAATAGGAGAAATAAAAAACCAAAGCAATCTAAAAGAATACAAGAAAGAAACAAATTAGAGCCTGGATATGGTAGCTCACATTTATAATCTTAGTACTCTGGGAAGGATCGCTTAGCACTAAGGCAGGATTGCTTGAGCTCAGGAGTTTGAAATCTGCCTAAGGAAAAGCAAGATTCCATCTCCAGAAAGAAAATAGAGAAATTAGCCAGGCATGGTGGCAAATGCCTGTAGTGCCAGCTACCCAGGAGACTGAGGTAGGAGGATTGCTTGACCCTAGGACTTTGATGTTGCAGTGAACTATGTATATTGACACTACACTGTAGCTGAGATGACAGATAAAGACTATGCCTTTAATAAAAAAAAAAATGAAGAAGAAAGGAAGAAAGAAAATAAAAGAAACAAGGAAGAAACAAAAAATGGACAAATAGAATACACTAAATACATTGGTAAAATCTATGTAACTACGTTAGGAATCAAATCAATAAAGAATGATCTTAAACTGTCTAGTTAAAAGATAAAGATGATCAGATCGGGCATGAAAATAGAATCTATCCAGATGCAGTTCATGGGAGCTAGACCTAAAACGTTAGAACACAGAAAGTTTGGGATGGTCCTGGGCCTGTTTCCCCTCAGACTCATGTCCTCATTCTCCTGCTCTGGAAAAGCAAGAGGCACCAGAGCCCCAGTGATGAAGGAGGATCTCGGTCCTGCATCAGGCCACTGGAGCAGGGTGAGAAAGAAGAAACCGAGATGCGTCTAGAACAGCGGTTCTCAACCTGTGGGTCGCAACCCACAGGAACTGTATTAAAGGCTCGCAGCATTAGGAAGGTTGAGAACCAATGGTCTAGAACATGGTTTTTGTGCCATAGATTTAGAAAGTGCCCAAAGAATGCTGGAGACATGTTAAAAGGATACACAGAATCCAGTGTGATGGGGCTTCCACTGATGAAATCAAAGTGATACTGATGCTCAGGAGTTGGCAGGACCAGGCTAGCTGGTTTCTGTGTTTGGTTGATGGGTGGCTACGTTTGGATAGACAATGAAAGGTGGTGCCAGGGGCTTCTTTCTCACCCTCTCCTCAGGCAGACTCCAGCTCTGGGGTATCTCCTGCATTGTTACAGGCACTCTCATTCACAGTGGTTCCAGATCAGGTGGGTGGCCTTGGTAGTTGGGCTGTAGTGTCCTTGCTCTTCCCTTTGTTTCTTTATCCTATTCATGGTAGCAACTTGTTGCTATTGCTAATCTTTAAATTGCCTCCCCATTTCCTTTGGGTTTCTCAGATAGTCTATCATATGGATGACCCATTTCATGAATTAAATTCCCTCTGCTTAGATATTTAAAGGGGGTTTGTTTTCCTAACTGAACCTTGACTGATACTCCAGGAAAACACCGGCAAAAAAGAAAGACAGTATAATTATATTAACATCAGACAGAATAGACTTTCAGGCTAAAAAGCATCAGTGAGATAAAAATATAGCATAAAAATAAAAAATATATAGCATAATTCTAATAATTACCTAACAATCTACCAAAATTTATGCAGCAAACAGCAACAAAACTACAAAACTGTTATCGGAATGGTATATATTTAGCACACTTCTTCCAGTAATTGATAGCTCATGCTGTCAAGGAATAAGAATATATTATGGAAGGCTGGGTACAGTGGCTCATGCCTGTAATCCTAGCACTCTGGGAGGCTGAGGCAGGTGGATTGCCTGACCTCACAGGTTCAAGAGCAGCCTAAACCAGAGCGAGAACTTGTCTCTTAAAAAAAAATAGCTGGGTGTTGTGGCAGGTGCCTATAGTCCCAGCTACTCGGGAGGCTGAGGCAAGAGAGTCATTTGAACCCAAGTGTTTGAGGTTGCTGTGACACCAGGACACTCTGCCAAGGGTGACAAAGTGAGACTCTATCTCAAAAAAAGAAAAAAAAAATATATATATATGTATATATATAATAGAAGATTCATACAATGTAATCAGGAAACTTGATCTAGCAGACATGTATAGAATGCCACATCAATAACTAGAGAATACATATTTTGCCCACACATGGAACCCAGATCACATTTTAGGCGATAAAGAAAGGATTAACAAATTTCAAAGAGTATTATACAGCCCACATTTCTAACTATAACACAGTATGTTAGAAATCGATGACAAAAAGATGATTAAAATAATCTCATACATTTGGAAGAAAAGAACTTCATGGGTAAAAGAAGAACTCATATGGGAATTTAAAAATACTTATAACTGAAAAATAATAGTAAATGGTATGTGGGGGTACATTTTGTGGCTTGTAAATTTCTATATAAGAAAAGAAGGAAGGCTAAAAATTAAGAACTTTGAGTAGGAAGAGCAGAATAAATCCAAAGAAAGCAGAGAGAAGAAAATGTTAAAAACAGGAGCAGATATTAATATAGGAATATATGCTAATAAAAACAAAGGAAAAGGAGTTTCCCACATGGGTTCCGCCTGCTGTAGCTGGGGGTTCTGAACCCCCTCTTCTGCTTATCTATCTATTTATCTTTCAATAAACACTGTCCTTTTGCTTAAAAAAGGAAAAGATTGATAAATTTAGCTACATTAAAATTTAGAAATTTTGTTTACCAAAAAAAATACAGAAAAAAAAAAAAAGAGAGAGAACATACCGGAAATGGCATTTACAGCATATATTAGAAGCAAAAAAACCATTATTTCAAACATAAAGAATTTCTACCAAACAATAAGACAAACAACGCAACTGAAAAATGATAAAGAAATAAACATTTTACAACTGGCATTAACATACGAGAAGATGATCTACTTTATTAATAATCAGCTAATTTTAAATTAAAGTTTTTCTTTGACAAACTTGTAACATATGACAATTCCAAATGTTGGTAAAGATGTGGAATGGTGCAAACTCTTATACACTGCTGGAAAGAGTATAAACTGAAACAACTACTTTGGTGAACAACCTGGTATTACCTAGTAAATTTGGATATGCATGAGCCACACAAGCCCTCAGTTCATTTTCTAGTTATTTCTTAGGGAAACTGATGCACACATGCTTCACTAGGCATGTACAAGAATGTCCATGCAACCCTGGTTTTAAAAGAAGCTTACTTTTTTTAGATTAATTTTAGGTTCATAGCAAAATTAAGCAGAAGGTACAGAGTTTCCACTACTCCCTGCCCCAACTTGGGCATAGCCTTCCCCACTATTAATTCCCTGCACCATGGAGGAAGCACATTTATTATGATTAAAGCACCTATGCTGACACATCATTATTACCCAAAGTCCATGGGTTACATTGGGGTTCACTCTTTGTGTTACAATTTCCCTAAAAATAGTGCTTTGACTATTCATCCATCCTTCCCCCAAACCCCACTGATCTCTTCACTGTTTTACCTTTTCCAGAATGACATGGAGTTGGAATCATACCAAATTTAGCTTTTTTATTGGCATCATTTAATTAAAGACTTCCAAATCTTTCATGGAAGATAGATTGATAGCTCTTTTTTGTTTCTTTTTTCCATTGCCTAGATGTACCGTGGTTTATTTATCCATACACCTACTGAAAAACATCTTACTTGCTTTCAAGTTTTTTCAATTATGAATAAAGCTGCTATAAATATCCTTCAATAGGTTTTTGTGTGAAGGAACATAAGATCTTATTTGGGAAAAGACCAAGGAGCATGCTTGCTGGATCAGATAATACAGTAAGAGTGTTCTTAGCTTTATAAGAAAATACAAAACTGTACTCCAAGTGCGTGTACCCTTTTAGATTCCCACCAGCAATGAACGAGAGACATCCTTGTCAGCATTTAGTGTTGTCAGTATTTTGAAATTGACAGCATTTAGTGTTGTCAGTATTTTGAAATTGACTATTCTAATAGGTATGTAGTAGAATCTCATTGTATTAATTTTTAGTTCCCCAGTGAAATACAATGTTGAACATCTTTCCATATGTTTATCTGCATTTATTCATTGATGAGATGTCTGTTAAGATCTTTTGCCCATTTTTTTTTAAATCAGATTGTTCACTTTCTTAATGTTGAATTTTAAGAGTTCTTTGTCTATTTTGGATAATGGTCCTTTAACAGATATGTCTTTTACAAATATTTTCTCCCAGCCTATGGCTTGTCTTTTTGTTCTCTTGATATTGTCTTTTGCAAAATAGAAACTTTTAATTTTAAGGAAGTATAGCTTATTAATTAATTTTTATGGATTATGTCTTTGGTCTTGTATCTGAAATGTCATTGCCATATTCAAGGTCATCTAGAGTTTCTCCTGTGTTACTTCTAGAAGTTTTACAGTTTTGCATTTTACCTTTAGGTTCACGATCTATTTTGAGGCAATTTTTGCCAATGGGGTAAAGCCTGGCTCTAGGTTCATGTTTGTGTATATTGAAATCCAGTTTTTCTACCACCAATGATTGAAGACTAGCTTTGCTCCATTGTGTGGCTTTTGTTCTTTGTCAGTGATCAATTGACTATATTTATGTGGGTCTATTTCTGGGCTCTATTCTATTCCGTAAATCTCTTAGTCTATTACTTTCCAAATACTACACTGTCTTAATTACTGTATGTTATGTCTTGAAGTCAGGTCATATCAATTCTCTAATTTTGTTCTTCTTCAATATTGGATTGGCTATTCTGAGTCTGTTGCTTCTCACTGTAAATTCTGGAATCATTGTATTCATATCCATAAAATAACCTGCAGGTATCTATAAAATCAATAGATCAAGTTGGGAAGAACTGACATTTTGACAATATTGAGTCCTCCTGTGTATAAACATGGATTATCTCTCTGTTCATTTAGTAGCTCTTCTTGTATTTCTTTCATCAGAGCTTTGTAGTGTTTTTTATGTTGATCTTGTCCTTATTTTGTTAGATTTTATCAAAATATTTCATTTGGGGAGGTGCTAATGTAGATGGTAATGTGATGTAAGTTCAAATTCCACTTCTTCATTGCTGGTATAAAGGAAAGTGATTGACTTTTGTATATTAACCTTATATCCTGCAATCATTAATAGTTTTAGGAAGGTTTTTTTTTTATCAATTCTTTTAGATTTTCTGCATAAATGATTGTGTCATCTGTGAACAAAAGCATTTTATTTCTTCTTTTCTAATCTTATCTTATACCTTTTACTTTTTTGTCTTGTCTTAATGTATTAGCAAGATTTTCTGGTATAGTGGTGAAAAGCAGTGGTGAGGAGTGACAGCCGTGCTTTGTTTCTGATCTTAGAAGAAAAGCTTTGAGTTTCTCACCATTAAACATGATGTTTTCTATAGAGTTTTGTAGTTGTTCTTTACCAAGTTGAAGTAGTTCCCTCTATTTCTAATTTGCTGAGAGATTTTTAATTAAAAGTGAGTGTTGAGTTTTGTCAAATAATTTTCTGCTTCTATTGGTGTGATTGTGTGATTTTTTCTTTGGATATTGAAAGATGAGCCAGCTTAGCAAACCTGGGGTAAATACTACTTGGTTGCAGTGTGTAATTCTTTTACACATAATTAGATTTGATTTGCTACTATAGTGGGTGCCAAAACAATAGATACACATTTTAAGAAAGGAAAAAACTGTATAAAATTATAATACTCACTATATACTGATAACAAGAGATGAATACAGGTTATGTTGAGCACCTCGTATAATAACATAAGTCAAACATGACTTGAGTATTACAAATTTTAGGCAGTTTTCTCCTTTCTTAAAATGTGTATGCATTTTTTTGGCACTATGTATATTTTTCCAAGATTCTGATACCTATGCTCATAAAAGATATTGGTCTGTAGGTTTCTTTTTTTGAAATGTCTTTGTCTGGTTTTGGTATTAGGGCAATATTTGCCTCACAGGGTGAGTCAAGAGTAGTTCCTCTGCTTTTATGTTCTGGAAAAGATTATAGAGAACTGGTATAATTTCTTCCTTAAATATTTGGTAGAATTTACCAGTGAATGTATCTGGGCTAGTGTTTTCTGTTTTAGAAATAACCGATTCATTTTCTTTAGCAGGTATAGGCCTACTCATATTTTCTATTTCTTCTTATGTCAATTTTGACAGATTGTGCTCTTTAAGGACTTGATCCATTTCATCTAGATTATCAAGTTTGTGGGCCCAACAACACTTTAATAATAAAATAATTTTACACAACTATATGTTCATCAATATTAAAACAGACAGATAAATTATAGTTTAGTCATTTAATGAGATACTATATAACAATGAAAATACATGACCCACACTTCTGTTTCTCAATCTTTTCTTCATATTCTACCCTAAAGAGGTCATTTTAGATATTTTTTTCCCTAACAATCCCTCAGCAGAAATTTTAATGCATCAGACTGTATATTTGCTGTACATATTAAGAGTAAGACTTTCTATACTGCAAGAACCAATTTTCACTCCCATTAAAAATGCATGATGCGGTCAGCAATATGGATGAATTCTGAAAACATACATTAGATTCAAAACAGGTTAACTCTAAACATATTGTTTAGGTATACAAATATATGTGGTAAAAATTAGAGCAGAAAACAAAATTATGACAAACACAAAATTTCTTTAATAGTTTCAGAGCAAGTTGGCAGAGGACGGGTAAGTCACAGAGGAAGCTTTAGGTTAGTGGCAATATTACATTGAGCTTTTTGGTTTTTGGTACATAAGTGTTTTACAAATTATTATTATTATTGAAAATACCAAATAATTACAGCACAACATGAGAAGTGCAACTGTACAGGTGGATTTAAGTAGATGACACAAAGGACAACATGATCACCTGCCTGCAAGATTCAAGAAGGGATGCAAGGAAGAGGCTATGAGTGAATATACCTAAAGGATGCGTAGAGGTTACAGGTAGAAACAGAGAAGAGCATTTTATGTAAGACACTTTAGACACATAAAATAACTTGAACTTCGGAGGAACCATAAGGAATTCTATATGCTTTGGAGCATTGAGAGTGTGGGGAAATGTGAACTATTGATGCTTAATAACTTAATAACTATTTACAAACAGAGGGACATCATTTCTGTCTTCACAATAAGTTTTATCTCATCCCTAAAGCAGAAGAAAGTGGTCTGAACTTTTCTTATAAAACAACTGCCAGCCCCACCTCAGAGCTTAGAGTTCTAATCCTTGGCTAAACAAGCTCCGAGTTCTGTACCGCCATCTGCATCCACTCAGCCTCTTCCCATTTGGCCTTGCAAATTGTTCTCTCTCTCTAAGTTCAAGATTTTTAATCCTTCTGGGCAAGGATTCACTAATTAAAGCCCAAACAACCTTAGAAGCAAATGAGCTTTTGGGGGGCTCTGGGCACCATTCCATGGCTTTGGATCCATTGTTTTTATTTCTTAATACTCAAAAAGACTTCTTTGTTTAATTCTGAGCTTCCATAAGTGGCTTTTTCTCACTTTGAGTCTTTTTCCTCCCTTTTGGCTCTACTTTTGCTCAGTACAATCAGCCTAACAAAATCCCACCTGAAAGAAGCTCATCTTTTGGAGGTCACATGATTTGATTCTCTTTGTAAATACTACTCCATGTGCCAATCAGCTCAGTCACCATTTGTAGTTGATTCAGACGTACAATTACCAAGACAAAATATAGATGCAAAGTGTGTGTTGAGTGCAAAGAGCAATGCACTCCTGATAAAAGAAAGTGGGATGCGGGAAGTAACCCTTGATGTGCTGCATCAGGATACTTCAAAGAAGGCATAGTTCATGAGTAAGCCTTTTTTTCCCCTTTAGCTTCCATTCTGAGAAAAAAAAAAAAAAAAGCAGAGCATTAGAGAAAGATGGAGGTTGTTTCTACACCACCAAAGTTGATGATGGATCATAAGTAAAATATAGACATTTGACACTTGTTGGTGGATTACTCACAAGAATAAAAGAAAAGAGAGAGAGAGAGAGAGAGAGGAAATGCTGGAGACAACCCAGGTCCTGGGAATGCCTCATCCCTCTAAGGGTTAAAAGTATTGCATTTTAATTATGCCTGTCTTTTTTCCTC
Organism: Perodicticus potto; assembly: GCA_963574655.1. NCBI lineage: Eukaryota > Metazoa > Chordata > Mammalia > Primates > Lorisidae > Perodicticus > Perodicticus potto. Next base: position 530 of record CAUYRH010158017.1, on the reverse strand, counting down.
TGTAACAAGACTTAACTTTTTTTAACGGTTAGTGTATAGATAACATTTTCATTCAAAGATTTTTCCATCATTGTAGTTAAAAGTGATCACAGTGTCTGTGCTTAGCAAATCAATAAGAAAAAAAAATTGTACATTATATGGATTTGTGTCTCTTTAAAAAAGTAAGTAGCACGTGTTATACAAATTAACAGAGTTCAAAACATGCAATAGTTTTGACTCTTTTCTGCTCATGGTCAGATAGAATGAAAGCCTCCCTGATTAATTCATTTGATCATTTTTTTAGATCTAGGTAGTATTTGTGTCTTTGAAAGGGATTGTTGGTCTTCTGCATAACAAATGATCTCTACTCCTCCCCACTCAGAAAACTCTGATGCCTAGGAGTCTTCTTCTTTTTTTTTTATTGAATCATATCTGTGTACAATAATTCAGTCATGGGGTACAGTGTACGGGCTTCAGATACAATCAGAGATATTTTCATCAACCTGATTGTGATAACATTCAAGAGACTTTCTCATTACTTTGTGAGAACA